>JAADWX010000783.1:0-14410 GCA_023336405.1 Globisporangium echinulatum | reverse complement strand
AAGCCTGCGGCGGTCGAGAACCCGTGTGCTGCGCACATGGACGCATACATCAAGTGCGTTGCGTAGGCGTGACATATCACATCGCTGCTGCTGCTTGACAGCGCACCAAACTCTCTCTCACGCTGCTTGCTTCTCTAACACGCTGCTGGACGAGCTGCCTTTTTTGCACACGCATCCTCCAACCTTATGCCAAAACGGATGCGTATGAGCATGAGCAGAAACGGTGAACGCACTCATGTTTCTTGACTAGTTGGCAACTCCTGCTGTGTTGATCCAGGAAGATGACCTGAAGTGTTGGTCCATGAAGATGCAATGCTGGTTTACGAAGATGATCTGTAATTGTGAATAGATTTCAAAATTTAGCCTCTATTATTATTGTCGATAGAAAACACCAATGTAGTTGCTGCTAAATTACAAAAATAAGTGTGTAATTTTCGTAATTGAGCCTCATTGGCGTCTATTGGATATGAACACCGGCCAATCAGAGCACGCGCTCATGTTGAAGTTGCCTTTTTGCATGCATCCCTCTCAATCAAACGGAAATCAATAATCCGTTTCGTGGCAATCGAATTTTCGGAGCCCGTACATGAATCAATCTACTTGTGTATGATCAGTGTAGCAGACGTTATCGCAGTGGTGGTCATCACCGAATATGAACTCAATCACAGTTGTTGCATTTCGGTCACTATACAAAGTCAGTCATGATAGCGGCGCTCGTTTGCAGACTCGACACAATGAACGCTTTGCCTGCGAAAATGATCTGCATGTTTTTGCGGGACGCAAAGATTTGAAGAGCACGTCAACGTTCTCAGCGCCTCACAACTTTATGTGAGCTGTTATCACTATAACAGTGGATCACATCACCTGAGTTGAGTCTGTCTGTATTGCAGTATTGCACCGAAATGCTACGTACTGAACTAGTAATTGACACTCTCTTGAGCGTGCGTTTCTTTCGCTGAAAAGTGCCCACTCGCTCCAGTATACAAATTCTCAGTGGTGCACAACCGACTTGTCAGCAGCACCGCATTTGAGCCGACATGCAAATTTTTGTTCATTTCCAGACTTCCAAGCTGCAAGACACCAAGCTACTGCGCAGGCAAACAAGCAAGCAAAGCCTACACTGCAACGTCACACCAATCACCATGACGGCAACACTCAACAACAATAGCAACAAGCGCTCCGAGTCGGCGACGTACTCGCGCGAGCAAACGCGGTCGCCATCGCCGCCGCGACGACGTGAGTCGCTACCAACGCCGCTCGCACCGAGTCTCAAGAAGACGAAGTCGTCGCTTGCACAAAAGTGGAGCGCGTACATGGACGCTTTGAGCCAACAGCACGCGCAACAGCACGCTGCCAAATGCTGCCGCCACGTACGCTTCCGCGACGTTGGCCAAGAGTTTGAACGCCCGACAACAACAGCCGACGAGAAAGCGAGCTACCACTACTCGCCGGAAGAGCTCGGTCAGATGATGCACCTCGGCAAGCACCTCGCAATGTGTGCGTCGCGGTTCGATGGTTTGCCAGCCGACACGATCGTTGAGCAGGGGTACCTCACGTTGCCAGCGCATAGCATCTTCTTCCACCGCAAGCGCTACTACTGTCTGCTGCAGCACAACGAGCTCCTCTGCTTTGCATCGCCAGTGCACGCAGCCAAGCGCAAGAGCGTGAAAGCGCGCTTCACAATCATACAAGCGCAAGATTGCAACAAACTGTCGATGCAGCGCAAGATCGCGCTCTTTGGCGCACACTTGCCGCACGAACTTGCGCTCATGCTGCTCGTAACGACTGCGAATGGCGAGTGCGTCGCACTCACAGCTGAGAGCAAGCTTGCGAAGCGCAACTGGCTCCACACGCTGCGACGACTCACCGAGGTAATTGAGCCGGCAGTTGACGACTCGCCGACTGGCTCACCGGCCGACAAGCGACTGCGTGCCGACTCACCCACGCGCGTTGCTACCGCATTCGACGACGCTCTTGTGCTGTCGAGTTCAGCATGAGCAGCTCTAGTGCTAGCATCGAGGCGTTGCTGTTTTCCACTTGTATTTATGAACAACGACGAATAGCTACAATGACGTTATGCGATTGGTGGTGGTGTGTGCTTGTGGCACCAGTTTTAACATGGCAAAGTGTGCTGCAACAACTATTTGCTGCAATTGTTGCAACTAATGTGTGCTGCACTCTCTAAAGTCCGTTTAGCAATCGGTTCGCAGCTGCTTCAACGTTGTTGCCAGTCGATTGCAGCGCTGCAATTGCGTGCTCGCGGTCAAACCCGAGCGCCTACAATTGTTGCAGCAACAACACGTATGCAACAATAACAGTCGACAACAACAAACAATCCGTCAGAGCTCGTGCATCTAGATGCAATACAAACACACACAAACACGCACCACGAGCTGCTGGATCGCGTCTTCCGAGGGCGGCGACGCTGCCATCTGCGGCGGGAGCAAGCCGCCGCCGTCGCCGCCCATCATGCCGCCTCCACCTGGCAGCAGCTGGTCGCGAAAGCCGTGGCCACCTGCTGGTCCATTGTTGCGGACACCGAGGCGGCGCTGGGCGTCGAGCATGCGGCGCTGGCGCTGCAGTGCAATCGCACTCGCTGGCACAACATCAAACAGCGGGTGGAAGATCTGTGGGTGCAAGCCATATGTACATATACAACCAAGACGATAAATACGGATGTTTTTAGGCAGCCAGCACTTGCAGTCAGTCAGTCAGTAGTGACAATATACGTACGCTGAGCACACTGCAGAGGAGCGACGGCAGACGCAGTTTTGCGAGTGGCGTCGCGCTAAAGAGCACACCAAAGAGCACGCCTGGCGCAAACTGCAGCAGCGTAAACGGATTGCGGCCAAGCATCTAATTGTGTACACGTATATAGGTATAGCCGTATAAAGTACGTACGTGAGCATACAGGTATCTCGCAGCATGCAGCAGTAGCACTCGTACAGATACGCACCACAAGCAGCAGCAAGTACGTCGACGACTTGTCCGAGAAGTTGAGTCCCGAGAAGCTGAGCGTGCGCGGGTAGAGCTTTGGGACAAACTCTACGATGACAAACAGCAGTCGAACCAGGCGTGAGCAATTACTCCGTATGCAATACAAAGAGGTACAGTATCATACATAGCGAGGATACAGGACAAAACGTACTGTGGAAGAAGACTGCGAGTGCTCCAAGTAGCGCGTACGGACCGCCGGGGAGCTGCCGCGCAACGAGTGGCGCCGCTACGAGTGCTGCCACTTCGAGCGCACTTGCGAGCAGCAGCACGAACGCGACGAGGCTCCCAAACTTGCGCGAGCCCATCTGCGTGGGCGAGCGAGCGAAGTATTATGACAGCAAGTACGTTGGATGCTGCCACGCCCTCATATACATACAATCACGTATATACGTAAATACCTGGCGCTCGATGATGCGGAGCTGAAAGATGATGTAGAGCCCAAACGACGCCGTGATGCCACTGCAAGCGACACAACCGACGCAAGACGCTGTGAGTCATCACTACTGCTGTGGTGAATGCGAGCAGCTACACACGAGCAGCGCATAGACGCAACTGGTGGAACGCAAGCTGGTGCGTGAGTAGGCGCCAGTACTGTAGCCGATTCACGATCGCATCGCGCTCTGCATGTGCGTAGTGGACACATAGGCATGTGGGTGACCAAGTGTGTGCATGTGTATGTATGTGTGAGTGCGTCGCAGTATATACAACAGACATCGTACCGAGTACGAGCAGACGGCCCTGGTCGAACACGAGGCTCGCAGAGCTCGCAGCGCCGACTGCGATCGAGAGCGCATACGTCACTGGCGCGCCATCTGCAAATGCAGTAGTGCCACACACACGAGCATAGCGAAACGTGTAGTGAGTACGCAGCTCCATGCATTGCAGTATCCAACGCCAATAGGTGCGAATGCTGCCACGATCGCTTGCAGAGACGCACAGAAGCCGCGCAGGTCGCCGTGCATCGCGCTCGTAGGTGTCGTCGCTGGATTCGTGTCGATCAGTGGGATCACAAGGAGCTGAAGTGGCGGTGTGGCAGGATGTGAAGTGACACAATTTGTCACTTCACAGAAGTCTGTAACTTTGCATATCGAATTCAAGAGTGCGGCTGTTGGTTTGCATTGTCTGCAATCGCCCACTTTGATCTCAATCGTCTCTCGACCAAGACGCACGCGATGCTGACGCGTTGGCGCGCTCGTAACGACTGACTGCTCGTGAACAGTCACGCAGCAGCAGCAGTCTTTCCCCGAACGCACTGCTCCACAGAGCACGCGACGCTCCAAGGTGCAGACGTCCGAGTTGTAGAAGCGCAGACGTGCTTCTCCCCTCCTCATGTTCCGCTCGAGCAAAGCCGCGCCAGCGCCAGCCAAGTCGCCAGCGCGCAAGCCTGGCAAGCAGCTCAACGATGCATCCAGCCTCGCTGGCTGTGGTAGCAACAACAACAATGCGCGCCCTGTGCTCGGCCGCGTGACGCCAAGTCACTTGCTCGTTGGCGCCAAGGTCTGGGTCGCCGACGCGCGCGTGCTCTGGCGCATTGGCGACGTCCAGCGCATCGACACGGACCAACAGACCGCCGACGTGTTTGTACCGGATGCACCGGACGAGAAACTCCAGACACTGTCGCTATCGAAACTGTTTACGTTTGACGCCACGCACGTTGTCGACCACGACGACGTCGCAGCAATGAACAACTTGCACGAGGCGCCGCTCCTCAACGTCCTGCGGCAGCGCTTTGAGCGCGATCAGATCTACACGTTCACGGCCGACATCCTGCTGTCGATCAACCCGTACAAGTCGATCCCATTGCTCTACGACGTGCTCGGGTTCATGGACGCGCAGGCGCGTCGTGACGTAGCAGGCGACTCTACGATCCAACAGCCGCCGCATCTGTTTACGATCGCAGCACGGGCGTACGCTGGCATGAAAGGCGTGCTCGCAGGTGCTGGCACGCCGCAGTCGATCGTCATTAGCGGCGAGAGCGGCGCCGGCAAGACTGAGGCATCCAAGTACATTATGAAGTACCTCGCAACTGCAAGCAAGCACGCAAGTGGTACTTTAGCGAATGGTACTTCAGCAAGTGCAGCAGCAACAACAACAACGCACGTGCACGAACGCATTGAAGAGTGCGTTGTGCTGTCGAACCTGATCCTCGAGTCGTTTGGGAATGCGAAGACGTCGCGCAACGACAACAGCAGTCGCTTTGGCAAGTACATTCAGATCCACTACAATAGCGACGGCCGCATGGTCGGCGTGTCGATCCGGCACTTTTTGCTCGAGAAGACGCGCCTCGTGCTCCCGCAGGCGAGCGAACGCAACTACCACATCTTCTACCAGCTCCTTGCTGGCTTGCCAAGTCTGGGGTCAACCCACGAACAGGCGCTCCGGCTCTCGCGCGATGTGTGGAACTATACGTATCTGACCCATGGCGATTGTGTCGATGTGGACGGTGTCGATGACGCCATCGAATTCGAGCAGCTCCGGAGCTGTTTGAGCCAGTTGGGGATGGACGCAACAGCGTTTCAGCTCCCGATGTTTGCGATCCTCGCCGCGATTTTACATCTTGGAAACGTCCAGTTTGAAACTATCGAACCCCAAGCAGACGGGACAGCAGCAGCAAGCGACAGTGTCGCAAGCGTTGCAATCTTTCCAGAATCCGACAGGGGTGTCGATTTGGCACATGTCGCAGCGCTGCTTGGTGTTGCACCACTTGAGTTTGCAGCGAAAATGGTCACGCAGACGACGGTGACAGGCCGCGGGAGCATCTTGGAGCTCCAACTCACGCCCTCGCAGGCCAAGAACGCGCTCGATGCGTTCTGTAAACATCTGTACGGCGAGCTCTTTCACTACCTCATTGCACGTATCAACGCAAGTGCAAAAGAACATACCGACGCTGCAGCGTCTGAAGTATCAACAGACCAGACCAAACCAAAGCCAAAGCCAAAAGCGAGTAGTCCACCAGCACCGCCAGCGTTCATTGGGATCCTCGACATCTTTGGGTTCGAGGTCATGGCAACAAACAGCCTTGAGCAACTCTGTATCAACTTTACGAACGAGACGCTCCAGCAGCAGTTCAACCGCCACGTGTTTGTGCTCGAGCAGGAACGCTATGCGCGTGAAGGCATTGTCGTCGAAGCGATTGAGTTCCAGGACAACCAGCCGTGTCTCGAACTGATCCAAAAGCCACCAACCGGCCTCTTGCCGCTTCTCGAAGAGCAGATGTTATTGAAGCGCAAGACGACCGACAAACAGCTACTGACGATCTACCACGGCCAGCACTTGGACAAGCACGCGAGTTACTCCAAGCCACGATTCGAGTGCGACGAGTTTGTCATTCGGCACTACGCCGGCGACGTTGTGTACGCCATCAACGGCTTCATTGCCAAGAACACGGACAACCTGCACGACGACCTGCTCGATCTGCTGCGGCGCAGTTCGCAGCCGCTCGTCCATGCGATCTTTGCAAGTGTTAGTAATAGTAACAATAGCGACAGTAAGACAGCAGGAGCTGCTGCCCAGAAGCGTGGCGCAGCAGCTCCAACAGCTACCAACAAACCGAGTGGGAAAGCCGGTGGCGCGGCACTTACCGGCACAACGACCGTCTCAAGTCGCTTTCGCTTGCAGCTCGCAGAGCTCATGGACGTGCTGTGGCAGACGACACCGAACTACGTCAAGTGCCTCAAGCCGAACAACGTCAAGTTCCCCGGCGGCTTTAGCTGCGAGCTCGTGCGCGACCAATTGACGTATAGCGGCGTGCTCGAAGTCGTGCGCATTCGGCAGCACGGCTTTCCGATCCGCAAGCGCTTTGACGTGTTTTACGAACTCTTTTGGCCGCTTGCCGTTGCTTCGAGTTCCCGGCCAACAGCTGGTGCTGATGCGACTGTTGCAACGACGCGATTAAGTACGAAAACGATCCGAATTGACCCACAGCAGCTACGTAAAGCGTGCGAACAGATCGCAACAGCGTGGCTCAGCGAGCCGCTCGCAACGACGACCACGAAACAGACATTTGCAATGGGCCGCGACGAGCTCTTTTTGCGCTACGGACAGGTCGAGAAGCTCGAAGCGTACGTTGCAGGTCTGCGAAACGACAAGGCCGTTGTGATCCAGAGCAAGTTTGGAAGAGCGCGCGTTGCGTTTCGTCACTACCAGCGGGTGTTGCATGGCATGCGGCGGCTCCAGGCGCAGTGGCGCATGTATGCGACACGCAACCGGTTCAGTGCACTGCGAGTAGCTGCTGTCGTAGTCCAAGCAAAAGTGCGTGGCCATCGCTTGCGCGAGCGCTTTGTCGCACTTAAGCGGGCAGCCACGACTGTCTTTCGCGCTACGATGCGGTTCCTCACACGTCGCAGGTTTGCAATGTGGCAGACGAGGCGACTTGCGGCCATTGCGATCCAGTGCCACGTGCGCGGGTTCTTGTCGCGCACAGCAGCCGAGCGCACGCGCAAGCTCCGGGACCGTTCGGTCCTTATACTCCAGAGCTGGCGCCGCATGTCGGTCCATCGCATTGCGTTCATTCAGCAACGACGTGCTGCTGTGCGCCTTCAGAGTGCGTACCGATGCAAGACGCATCGCCGTGTCTTTCTCCAACACAAAGCTGCATCAGTTGTGCTCGCAGCGTTTGCGCGGCAAGTGCTCCAGCGACGGCGGTTCACGTTACTGAAGCGCCGCGTCGTGAAGTTACAGGCGCGTGTGCGGCAGTGGCGGCAGCGTCGCCAGTACAAACAGCTACGGCGTCTTGCGCTGTATATCCAGAGCAAACAGCGGCAGCGCACAGCCCAGCAGTGCGCTTCTACGCGCCGAGCTGCCGTTGTGTCACTTCAGCACGCACTGCGCGGCTGGAGCTGCCGGTGTCAGTACCTAACAGCACAACGAGCTATTGCAAAGCTGCAGTACTGGGCTGCAAGCTGGTTACTTCAGCGCGAGTATAGACGTGCGAAAGCTGCAGCGCGCTGTCTCCAACGCGCATGGCGACGTTATCGGCGTGTCGCATACTGGCAGCGCGAAGTCGCGAGTCTGTTCGCATCGCCATTTGCAGTTGCTGGCACGTCGTGCACGCAGCACTCGCGCATGGAAGAGTCAGCGCGGCGCATTGCGCGGTTGCGGCAGCGACCGTCACTCTTCTTTCGTTTGCGCCCACAGGCGTTTGGGTACAACTCGCTGTTCCACCACGCAGCTGCAAGTGGCGACATGGACGTTGTCCAGTTTATGCTCGCACAGCGCGAAGCAATTGCAATGCCGTGCGAGCTGCTCCGGATGTTGAACGGCCGCGGCAACACGGCGCTCCACGAAGCGGCACGTCACGGCCAGTACGCGATGGTCAAGTTTTTGCTCGTGCAACTCAGCGCTGTGCTCGAGCCAGTTGCAGTGAGTAAAGACGGGAATGAGCAATCGGATACAAGAGCATCCGACTCATCCAGTAGCAATATCAGCAGTGTTGCAGTGCCAGCAGCTAGCAGCTCGAACCAGAGCCACGATACGTCCGACAAGCAGCCTGATAATGCTACTGTACCGCCGGCACTGAATGCCAAGACTACGAGCGGTCCCGAGACCGACGCATTACTGCCGCCTGGCGTTGTCTTTAGCGGCTACTTGCGCAAGCGGCGCGAGACGTCGCGTTGGATGAAGCGCTTTGTCGTCTTGCGCGTAACGGACGCGCACGTACCGACGCTCCAATACTTTGCGAGCAGCGCAGCTGCAGCAGCAGGCAGTCACAACGCCAACGCGACAGTGCGCAGCTCAATACCACTCGACTTGCGCGCTGCGGTGCTCAAGAAGAGCGTCGACACGGCGTTTGCGTTTGAGCTCCACTCGCCGCAGCTCCTCGTGGGTCGCAATCGCGAGGGACGACTGTACTTTGCAGCTGCGAGCGAGCTCGAGAGCCAGCAGTGGCTCGCGCACTTGCGCGACGCTGTCCCGAGCAGTCTCGAGCTCCGGCTCTTTGCAATGCACCGCAGTGCAGCAACTGGCGCGCTCGAGTGCGTCGATTTTGTCGCCCGCGCACGTGCGAGCAACTTGCGCAATTGTTCGAAACGGCGCGAAACGCCGTTGCACCTAGCTGCACGTGTCGTTTTTACAACTGCAACTGCAACTGCAACGGACGCACTAAGTACGAATTCAGGATTAGTATCGAATTCAGTATCAGGCGTGGGTTCAGTACCACGACAATCGTGGACAACACCGGGCGGTCGAGCAACAGTTCTGTCACCGAAAGCGACCGCATTCGAGCCTGCTGCGTCGTCGTCTATTTCAGTCACTACCGACGACGACGAAAGCAGCAGCAGTGGCAACCAGCAGAGCAGCAGCGAGATCAGCGGTGCAACTGATGACGCTGCAACTGCGACGGCGCTGCTTGGTGGCAAATCGAAGCTCGAGGTCGAAGCCGACATTGTGCGCACCGTGCTGTGGCTCGTCGAGTGCGGGGCCGAGATCAACGCCGTGACGGCGCGCAACGAGACCGCACTGCAACTGGCTCTGCGTGCGAACAACCTGCTCGTTGCCAAGCACTTGCTCGACCGCGGCGCGCTCGCTATAAGCCTGTCGCAAACGGAGCTCGAGGTCGCACAGCGGCTCAAAGCGACGCTTGCAAAGACTGCGATCTCGAGCGTCGGTTGTTCGCGCAGCACTGGCTCTTCGTCGATGAACAACAGTAGTTCAACTGTCGCAGCACTGGCGTCACGCCTTGGATCGTTTCGGAAACGCACGACGGTAACGTCATCAAGTTCAACAACTGACGACGAAGACGCGCCGCCGCTCTTTCTGCTCAAACAGCCCGGTCGCGTGCGCAACAGCTCATACGTCTCGGTCTTCCTCGAGCACATTGGGATTAGTACGCCGCAGTTTCTCAGTCGCCCGCGCGTGCTTATCTCCGTACTCGACGCGCAACGCCACGTCGTTGAGCGTCGACAGCTCGTCGCTGTCCAGCCAGTTGTATTGCCAACTGCATTGCTCTGGGCGATCACGTGGCACATGCAGACGCCACTTGAGAACCTTCCACATGGCGCGTGCGTCGTGTTTGAGCTCACGATCTCGCCGACCGTCTCGTCTGCTGGTGCAGCGATAACAGCAGCTGCAGGTGCAACAGGGGCAAGTGGGTTGATTGCACCATCAGCACCGTCATCGGCAACTTCAACGTCGTCGTCATCATCGGCGCTGTCGTCAGCTGCCGACTTTGTACCCGTGTGCTGGACGTACATCCAAGTGGACCAGCGCACAGCAAACTGCATGCCGCTGAACGCCGAGATGTACAAGTACCCGCTCGATCTGTCGCTCAAGAAGCTCCAGCGCGTCGACGCGTTCATCAGTGGCGACGTGCTCGTGTCGCAGGGTCCGAGCCAGTGAGTGACCCACAGAGTGATTGTCCCACCGAGTGACCCACAGCTGTTGGTCATGATGTCCACTACACTACACAGGTCCCTTTCTTATACACTATTCACTTGTATACACGAATACATACAGTGATTTGTGTGCATTGTATCGCCTCGCCTCGCCCGTCCTTCGCTTCAACTCGCTGTTCCTCTGGCTCGTTGTTCCCCAAGAGTCGTTCACGCACTCGCTCTATCTGGTGCAATCGCCTTTACTTTGATTTCCGTGACCATCACTCCCACACTCGCACCACACACTCACTACTGGTACGGCCGCCACTCGGTCACAGGCGAAAAGTAGAACGTGTGGCCATGTGGACACATGTACTGTCCCGCCTGACTGCCGGGCGGCATCTGCACGCGCGTGTAGCACGTCGGACACTGGCGCATGATCAGTCGCGAGTCGGTTGGAGCCGGTGGCGGAACTGGCGGTGGCGGCACTGGCACTCCAGCCATTGCGCTGCCTGGCGGCGTCGAAAAGCTCGGACGCGGTCCGCCACTGGCTCCAAGCTGCGAGTTGCCGCCACCACTGTGGGTCGGTGGCATGCGCAGCTGAAACAGATGGCCATTTGGACACTGCAGCGTCCCGCGCGCGCTCGTGCTCACGAGGCACCGAATGCGGCACGACGGACACTCGACGACGACGTTGCTGCGCGCGGCTGCTGCTGCTGCTGCAATGCGCGCGCGCTCTTGAGCAGTTGGCGTGTGTGCGAGCGAGTTGCCGCAGCCGTCGCAGAACTGGCCGCCGGTGCCGCGCTTGCCGCAATTTGTGCCTAATGTAGGTGCAGATCGCAATAATGACTAGTCAGTATGCGAGCAGCTACAACGAGCGACGCTATAGCAGACAACAGCTGCTGCTGTACGAGATGTACAGATAAGGCGACATACAGAATGGGTGCGCTTTCACGAGTCCTTTCGTCTGCTCGGGCCACTGCGTCTGTGACTTGCGGCAGATCGGGCACTTGTCGGCATTCGCTTCGTCGTGGTTCACGTTCTCGAGCAAGCAACTAAAGTGGAACCGGTGGCCGCACTCGGCCGTGAACAGCGCCTTGCCGAGCTCGAGCTCGTCGAGGCAGATGACGCACTCCTGCACTTCGTCCGCGACCTGCACGGGCTCGTGGATCATCGTCGCAGTGACAAAGTTTGCCGCCGACGCAGTGCTGCCGTTTGTCGTTGCGCCATTCGCGGTGACTGCATGTGCGTGGTTTGGGCTGCTGTTGCTGCTGTGGTGGTGGACGTCTTCGAGCGCGCGACCGTGCAGGTCCACGTCGCTCCAACGGCGCACGCGTGCAGTCATTGTAGGGTGTGAGTGAGTGAGCGAACGAGAGAGCTGCTGTGAAAGCTGTTGAGACTGGTGTGTTTGTGTGTGTTGTGTAGCGAGGTATATGTGCGAACAAGACGATGCGTGCGACGCCAACCTGTGCAGTCGAGCACTGTTGTCTTGGTCGTCTTCACGCTTGTTCGTTGTGTGGATTTCGCTTCTTGCATTTCTCATGTCAAGCAGATTGATGTGTGATACACCATGGTCGTAGTGTCCCACATTAACTCAAAATACATATTCGCGTTTATTGCTGAGCAATGACGATTTCTATAATACATAAATAATACTAAAATGCCAAGCATATGTCATTTAATACATGTTTGAGCAACACAAAAAGTTTGCGTATCAGCTGGATAAAGTTAGCATATACCGCTGTTTCGAATTGTAAGTGCACATTGTTGCAATACTATACTTGATTGTTTTCAGCACATATATATATATTTGGATGTTTTCAGCGCCGCTCGATCTTGAGTGCTTCAGTCCGAGACAAAAGCGATCATGCACTTTGTAGCAAGGCGTTCCTGTGCGGTCAAAGCGGCAGAGTTCCGTTTGCAAATACCAGCCTTTGACACCAAATTTTGTAGCACGTGCGCCGCAGCCTCGCGCACTGGTGCGTGAAGCTTCTCGCAAAAGTCCAGGTCCTGCTCACTGTATCGTCACTCTGGTCCGCCGTCGCTGTTGCAGTCATTGATGTCAGTGTTGCACTGCTGGTGTCAACCATGTTCTCTCCCGCCGAGTGGATTGATCTGACGCGGCATTGCACGAAGCCATGCTCGTGCACGCACGCATGCCTCACGCACGCACGCCACACGTCCACGTGCGCGATCTACCAGATGCGAGTCGTGCGCAAGTCACTCGCTTGTTTGGCGCTCTCTCTGCCTCGCAGCAAAGATACTTTTTCTTGTGTGCACATGGCGATAGAGTCAGAGCGCTGGTGACTGTATCAACCATCCATCTCGTCACTTGACAACATGTCGATCGATATTGAGTGTGACTAAAACAAAAACTTTGATACGACATGACATGAGGAACACGTACACACGGAGGTGATCTACGCCAATGTCTGATCCAATGCCTCGCATTTGCTTGTTAAATTTGTTTGCTTGAACGCACCAAACTCGTTTTGTACTGTAGTCGCATTTTGACCCCTGTGCCAAGACTTTTGCCTCAAAAATGTGTATAAAAATGCAAGCGCATCCATCTGGCTTGCGTACAGTATCGAACGCAGCTTCACCCAATTTGAGAGTGCTTGCTTGATCAGTGGCATGTTATTTACTCGAACCTTCATACAGTGAGCAAGTGCGCACACGTCGCAGAAAATACCGCGATGTGGACCACTGCAACTGCCAGCTCGTCTGTTCCCTCTGCATTACATCACCTTTCGATTCTTGAGCGCTCCCGCCATCCGATCGAGTCAAAGAGCTCACCGAGTCTGTGTGTGCGTGTATCGAGCGTCGAGCGTCGAGCATCGTGAGCGAAGGAGACCGCAGTGCATCGCGTCACGAACAGCAGTGGCAACTCGCAGCTCACACACAATCGAATCGCGCATCTCACGCAAAAGCAGCAGCTTCGCAACACAAGCACACTACACAACATGGGCAGCACCCTCTCGGTCTGCGGCCTCGGCACGAGCGACGACAGCGTCAGCAGCAACCAGCACGTTCGCGTACGTCCGTGCTGCATCACGCGTCTATTTGTTGCTATGTGTAGGTGGCGCTGACATCCCGCTCTTTTGCTCTACTCATAGGCGTTTGAGCGCGAGAAGGTCATGGAGCTGCTCGCACACAGCGACCGCACGCGCTCGCTGTCGGTCTCGACCGACACGTCGGTCGCATCGATCATCTCGAGCTCCGATAAACTCATCCCGGACGCGTTCATGCCAGTCGACATCCAGGTCGTGTCGCAGCGGCGCGTGCGGCCAGCGAGCAGCAGCTTGATGGCCGCCCAGAGCCATTACAATGGCAACGTGACGCCATCGACCGCCACCAAAGCGTTTGGTAGTCACAACCACAATCACTACTATAGCAACAGCGCACAGACGCACGCTGCGTTCCAGCGCTACATGACGAGCTCCACAGCTGCGACCGCGACCGAGTCGATGCCGCCGAGTTCAGTCGCGCCAGTGCGCAAGCCGCGCAATGTCAGTGGCGACGCGTCGCCGGTTGTGAATGACGCGAGTCTACGGAGCCGCCGACGCAGTGGGAATCATAGTCACGTGGCGGTGCGGGACCTCGTCAAGGGCTGCTAGTAGCTAGTCGCTCGAGTGTGGGCGACGATAGAGCAACAGACAGACAGACAGCGACAGACAGATTGGAGTGTAGGATAGCGAGCAAATGAATGGTGATGACGATGATCGTGATGTGCGCGATTGCTAGCGTGGTCGTTCAAACTGTAGAGCGTATTGTGTTGGATAGGGCTCTATGTGCGCTGTGGAGTACCAGCAGCTTGGCTCTCGCGTAGCTCTTTGACGCGCTTGCGGCACTCGCGGTACGCTTCGCCCTCTTTCTCGCACTCGTCGCCGTCACGTAGCCCGCCGCTCTCGGCGTTGCGCGCCTCGACGCACCTGTCAAGCGCACGTACCAACAGCAGCAGTGTGTTAGAGAAGCAAGCAGCGTGAGAGAGAGTTTGGTGCGCTGTCAAGCAGCAGCAGCGATGTGATATGTCACGCCTACGCAACGCACTTGATGTATGCGTCCATGTGCGCAGCACACGGGTTCTCGACCGCCGCAGGCTT
>JAADWX010000782.1:0-14436 GCA_023336405.1 Globisporangium echinulatum | reverse complement strand
TCGTGCCGCTCGCCACCATTCGCAGCATGTTTAGTCAAGAAAGGACGTAGGCCATTTGGCTATGTACACTAGCACAGCATTGTAGTTTGTAACCGCAGTTGAGAACTTGAGGCTAATCCGATAATCGAGCCGCTTCAAATGAGTGACGCCAAGCACTCGTGTGGTGTCTGTCGTACGTCGCAAGTTGTGGTTTGTGCGACGCGAGTGAAGATGAAAAGTGGATTGTACTTGACGCGAGCGCCGTCGAGTGCAAGTCCGCACTCGAGATTATATTCGGCCGTGAGGAATGAAGGTCACTTCAACCAACGAACCGGTGGGACACACTCCTATCTCTGTCTACGTGCACGTACACTCCTATCTCTGACTCACTGTGGACGTCCTCGACGTCACGGCCCTGCAGCATAGTCCAAAGTACACGAGCACGACGCATCTCGATACGCACCACTCACAGCTGCACTTGTAGCAGCGCGACTGATCAGTTCCACCAATGCAGCGACAGAGCATTTGTGCAGTTTGTATGAGGACTCGACATCTATTATGCCCTGCTTGAAGCAACCTCCTCCGATGCAGCTGCGCGTGACGACATTGGCACGCGGCGCTGCGTCAACGCTGCATAGCGAGCGTCGAGCATTTGCTGCTGGCGAGCGCGCGCAGCACGCATTGCCGTGTCGTTTGCGCGGCGCGTTGCGCTCGCGTGTGGTGACGACGCAAACACTGCGTCACACAGCGCACGCAGAATACGGAGTGCGAGGTCGACTACAAAGACGACACAGCCGAGACACACGAGCGCCATTATGAGCACGCGCACGTCCATCACATAGAGCGCAATGATCGATGCG
Organism: Globisporangium echinulatum; assembly: GCA_023336405.1. Taxonomy (NCBI): domain Eukaryota; phylum Oomycota; class Peronosporomycetes; order Pythiales; family Pythiaceae; genus Globisporangium; species Globisporangium echinulatum. The sequence continues at coordinate 13,597 of JAADWX010000782.1, read as the reverse complement.
AACGTGAGCGGGAACTCGGTGCTGTAGAACCGAAGCATGCTCGGCCAGTCGCGCGTCCCAGGCGTGAGCTTCGTGCGCCAGCTCTGGCGCTGCAGCGCCTCAAAACGCGCTCGCTCCGCCAGCTCTGCGTCATAAGCAGCGCGTGCGTGACTTTCGCTGAGCACTTGGTACGCATCTGCATGCACGCGTCAATAGCGGCAGGAGCACGGTGAGCGAGCGAGCACGTTCGATCGACGAACGCACGTCAATGACATACTAACGCACACGCGTACCAGAGATGCGGTGGAAGCGCCGTGTAGAGAGCTCAGTCGAGCTGCCAGCGGTAGTGGACTTGTCCGGATGGAACTGCAGCGAGCGCTCTCGGAACGCGCGCTTGACGTCCCGCAGCGGCGCAGTCGGTGCGACACCAAGCGCTTCGTAGTGCGTCCAGGTCGAAAAGTCATCCCACCACGTCTCGAAAATAAGCGCACCGGCACCGAGCAGCGCGAGCAGTGCGATCAGCAGCAGTGTGCCGCGCACTCGCCAGCTCCAGGTCGCTGCAGTCATCGACCGTCAGTCAGTTGTTGGGGCAACTGCGTTGAGTGAATCATGCAGATCGCGAGCCTTTGTTCGCAGTGCGCATCAAATATGTCTTCTGTATAGCTTGTAATGTACACAATATCGTGCTAATGTATTTTTGCTGCGTTGCTCAAACCCTCTCAAAATCGGCTTTTGCGCCTCATTTTGCAAGACACCAGCGACAACAGCAACTGTGACGGCATGGAGACGCGCGGCGGAGGTGCGAGCGGCGCAGCACACGCTGTCACAGACGCGCATCTAACGGAACACTCGATCGACAAGTACGACGACGCAGCGAGTGATCTCGGTGGCAGCGCCGAGGGGGGCGTTAGCAGCACCACCACCAACAGCAACCGCAAGCGCGACCTCGACGAGTACGATGTCGACGACGACGACGACGAGTACAGCGGTGGTGGCGGTGTAAGCAAAGACAGCGCAAAAGACAGCAAGCTTGGCCTTGCAAGTGCCAAGCGTGCGCGGCGTCACAATTGGCAACCCAAGTACGAAACTGAGTTTGGGCTCCAGGCGATCGAGCGCGACCAGAGCTCGGGCGCTGTGACGCTCGCGCTCTGCGGCTTTTGCAAGGTCTTTGGGCGCGAGAATCGGTTCGACGAGCTCTTGGCGTCATCGACAGCGACCGACGAGTCAGTGGCGCCTGGCACCGAAAGCAAGAAGCGCCGGCGCCGGTCGCTCACGACGACCAAGTTCTTCCGCGCGTTCCGCGTCGACAACATCCGGAGCCACTTGCAGCTCGCGCACCCGCAGCGCTGGACCGAGTTTGAGTTGCTGCCGAAACACGGCAGTGCGCGCATGCGGTTCTTGCAGCCGCACGGTGAGTTGCCGTACGACGCGCTTCACATCGTTGACGACGTCGTGCTTGGTGGGAGTGGTACCGACAGCGCCGACGTTGCAGCGTCGTACGCGCACGCGCTCGCAGCGCACCACGCAACGTCGACTGCTGCTGCTGCGACGTCAGTGTCTCTGTCGACAGCGGATGTGACAACAACATCTACGAGTCACGCAAACGGCAGCAGCGCGAGTGCAACTGTACAGACTGCGTCGGTGGTACGTACCATTAGCAGCAGTCGGTGTTGCAGTTGTTGCTGATGTCAATCCAGCCAGCTGCTGATTCCGATCCTTCTTCTGGTTCGTATTCTGTCTCGTCCGTGCGTATCGACACGCACGCACGCACGCACGCACGCGGACTACTACGCTGCAGCAGACGCATCTCGGTGCGTACACCATTGAACTCCCTCATCCATTACTCATCGCATTCACAACTCACACGACCCGCGCTTGCGATGTGTGCTGTCCTCCTGTCTACGCAGCCAACGCTGCGTCTCGCGGGTCGTTTGACTACGAAAAGCACTTGGTCGAGCAGCTCGCACTCGAGCGCGAGAAGCTCGCGTTTGCACGCATCCAGTTTGCAAAAGACGTTGAGCTGCGCGAGCGCGACCTCGCACTGCGCGAGAAGCAGCTCGCGCTTGACCGCGACGTCCACAACAAGCTGCGCGCAGCAGCAGCAGCGACCGACACGACGCAGCTCGACGACGCCAAGTTTGGGCGGCTCGCTGACGTGCTGCGCGACGCGATCGCGCATGCGATGCACAGTGCAGGCAGCAGCGCATCCAGCGCCGCTGGGTCAGCAGACCACCCACCGAGCTCGTCGCTCGTCTGAAGTACTGCACTGCAATCAACGCGCATTACTGTATGTTGTAACGCAGACACACACACCTAAAAAACGTTTTTTGCTTTGTGACTGGCGCGTGCACATATAAAACGTATTGTCATAGCCACTAGCTGACTCGCACACTTGTACATGCACGCATGCACAACCTACTACCCTTCGAGCGCTGCAGCGCCATCGGCAGCAACACGCACTGTCCAGACATCGTCGGCTGTCTTTGTCTTTGCCACTTTGACCTTTGTCGCTTTCGCCTTAACGCGCAACGTGTCGGCTATCCGCTGGTTCTGGTTCTGGTTCTGGTCGTGGTGCTGGTGCTGGTCCGGCACGACTGTTGCTGTTGCAGCTGCAGCACCGCGCGACCAGCCAGGGATGCTCTCGCGGTCTTTCACACGCAAACGCACATCGGGAAAGCAGACATAGTCCTGACTCTTGAGCGGGTTTGGCGGTGCGCGATAGCACGGAATGAAGTGGTCGCGCGCACTGAACGTCACGCGCACGACGCCATTGCCAAAGACACTCGCAAACTGCTTCTCGCAGCTCTCGACTGGCGACGTGCTCGCGCAGCCCCAGAACGCGACCCACGCAACGCTACCGCCCGGTTTCAGGTGCTGCCCGTCGAGCGCAACGACAACTTCTTCGTCAACGAGCGCGTACGACGGGTCGACGCGGCTGATCACTGGCGCTGGCAGCACTGCGCGCCGCAGCATCGCTGGCGCGTCGAATGCAAACAGGACTGCAAGACACAGCAGCGCGCGTTTCGCCCACGTGCGGTGGTTCGTGAGCACGAGCGCAGTGCTGGCAACGACGAGTCCAGTGTCGACGGCAAGCGGCGCACAGAGTTCTTGCGCAAGCGTCGGTTCGCGCTGTTGTATAGCAGCAGCACACACGGCAGCGGCTTGTTGCATTTCGCGTAGACGCACGACAACCGTCGCGCTGCTGCTCTCGGCGCGCAGTTCGGGCAGTTCGCGGCACAGTGCGTAGTACACGAGTGCTGCACCCAAGAGCAGACTCGCAAGCGTTGTGTATGCGTACGCAATGAGGCCGAGCACCGACGTGCATCCAAGCGGCCAGTTGCTGGCAGGGCAGTGCGCCATATACATACATATAGACAGACAAACAGTGTGAGTCGCTATAGCGATGGCATGAACAGCAGCAGTAGCAGCACCAACTGCCGGACGCACTCGCGGCGGCGCAGACATGGCGCAAGCAGCAGCAGCAGCGGCGTGAATGCGACAACAAGCAGCGACCAGAGCGTCGTTGCAACAAAGCCAGAGTCGTGGTGGGCTGCGCGGCGGCGCACAAGTGTCGGTCGCGCTGTGTGGTCGATCTCGACGCGGCGCGGCTGGATGCGCAATCGTGTGGATGCATGTGCTGTACGGTGAGTATCTTGCAGCTTCACGACAGTGTTCGTCCTCGCACTTCCACAAAGCAGTGTGTGTGCATCTGTACATACCTGTGCGCTGCTGCTTTCGTCGTCGCTGTCGCTCTCGGGGTGCTCGAGCACGTACTGGTCGAGCCACGCGATCCACGATGGTCGTCGCTTGAGGTTCTCGAGCCGCTGTTCGATGAACTCGGGTGAGCGCACGTCGAGCGGCGGTAGGTTGCGTGGTGGAGCCGTATCGACAGCATGCAGCTCACGGTAGTGAGTTGAGGGCCACGCGGTGCCGATCACTGCACCCATGTCTTCGCTTGGTGCTCTCAACCTCCTCATGCTCGGTTGGCTCGTTGAGGAATGAATTTGGGGAACTGCTTGATCCGCCTGTCACAACTCGCAATTTGCATATCGATTAAGAGGGTATTGCGCAATTACTTATTCACACGCCACACTTCGATCGAGTGGCCAACGCCAACGACATCTGCAGCAGCACCAGCAACAGTCGACGATGGACGACAACGACGTGCCAAGCGCGACGGACCGCGCACTGCTGCACGCAATGAAGTTCCTGCATGAGTCGCGCGAAGAGTGCTGGAAAAAGTCGGTCGTAGCGACGGTCGTTGGCGCTGGCATGGGCGTCGGGCTCGGCACGTTTCTTGGCACGTTTGAAGGTGCACACGGTGAGCTCGTGGGCAAGAACATGCGCGAGCAGGTGTGTGTTGTGCGTCTGTGTGTACATGCGTATAGCTGATGGATGTGTGCTCTTGTCCACGTTGACTGACTGTTGTGTGTTGCCACACAGCTCTACAATGGCTTCCGCAAGTCGTTCGTCGCTGGCTACAACCGCAGCGTTTACTTCTCCAAGGTGCGTCGTTATGTGAACAAGCTGGCGTCGTCTACTGCATGCGCTCTGTCTGTGACAATGCGTCTGGCCAAGTGCCTTACAGCTCGTATATGTGCGCGCGTACAGGAGTTTGCGATCGTCGGTTGCGTGTTTGCAGGCATCGAGTGCCTCGTCGAGCGCGAGCGCGCGACGCACGACACATACAACACGGTCATCGCAGGCGCGACGACCGGCGCCGTGCTTGGCAGCTGGGCGGCGCGGCACGCTGGTCCCCGAGGTGCGTGCAACTGTAATGCGTGTCGTGTAGATATGCGCAAGTGCGATCGAGCAGGACGCGTATGTGTCGGCTGCACTCGTGTCACGGACTGACCTATCGCTTGTGTACTCGATTGCTTGTGTGTACGTGTAGCGATACTCACAAACAGCGCAAAGGGCGCTGCCGGCTTTACGGTCATGGCCGTGCTCTTTGAGAAGGCGTTCGAGCACATGAGTGCACCAAAGTAGCTGCTGGATGTGTTGATAGTCAAAAATAGAGGATCAGATGCATAACGTGACGAAGCAACGTGATGTGGACTGTGTAGACCGTTCGCCCAAAATTAGAGCAAAAAGAAATGTCATCAATACATTTATAAATATATACGAATTAACATGTCATTTTTTACATGTCGTATAATTCGCAAAAAATCTGTCGATAAATCCTTGTCATATTCTGAGACCTTTTCGACGCCTTCAAAACGACAGCTTATGCCATGTTATCTCTTCGACGCCTTCTTTTTGACGACATCGAATGCCCTGAACCACCTATAATCATCGTTATCTGTACAGCATTGCTGATAGCATTAAAAATTTGCAACAATACGTTAGAAATGTATCACATTGAATTGATTTCACATACGCTGTATATTTTGTGGCTTTTATGTTGTAACCGCTGTCAGTAATGAGTATCTTCAGGAGTCGCATTTCTGCACAGCGTTCACGAGTGTGTAGACTTGTTTGGCGAACACAATCTGTGATGCAATGGTGCGACGACTGCATCATATGCGCATCAATGCTGCTGCGCATCAATTGCCTGCCTGGTGTTGCACAATGATAATCTATGTCTCTGACACACTGACACACGCACTCATTCACACACTCTCTACTGCATTGCGATGCGTGCCAGTAGACGTACGTGGGCGAGCTCCACGACCGCCTGCGTCATGGCCGCGGCACGTACACATTCCCTATGCACGGTCTGTTCCAGTACACTGGCGAGTGGCAACGCGGTGATATGCACGGTCAGGGCGTGTTCTCAATTGGGCAGCAGCAACAGGATGCGCTCGGCGGCAGTGTCTACGAAGGCGAGTTCCAGAACGGCGAGATTGAGGGCGTCGGGCTGCAGCGCTGGGCGAACGGCGACTCGTACAGCGGGCAGTTCCACTGCGGCGAGCGCCATGGCCAGGGCATCTACCTCGCGCACTCGGGCGAGCGGTACGCTGGTCAGTGGCGCGCGAATCAGCGCGTAGGCACCGGCGAGCTCACGTTTGCAAACGGCGACAACTACACCGGCTCGTTTGCAGACCATCGCCCGCATGGCCGCGGTCGCATCGTGTTTGCCGCAACAAGTCAGTCGCTTAACGGCGAGTGGCAGCGCGGCGCAATCACGGGCAACGGTGTGCTCTGCGACCGCAACGGCGCGATGCTCTACGACGGCGAGTGGCGCGATGCGCAACGCGACGGCTGCGGTACAGGCGTACTGCTACCAGACGGCATTGACAGTCTCGGCAGCTCAGCGAACGGATGCGAGCCTGTGTGGTACTCTGGCACGTGGCGCGCAAACTGTCCAGCTGGTACGTCGACTCGTTGGATGTGCGTTTTGCTGGCTGGTCGCATTCGATAGGTGTATGGACCTCGATCTGGGGACGCTCACTCGTGCTGTGTGATGACTGAACACCAACAGAGCGCACGACGCGACTCGAGGTGAAGCTCGTAGCACTGCCGAGTCTCCACACCGACACGGACAGTCGACCCACGTCTGCTGCATTCGGAGCACCAGTCGACAGTGTCGAGCCAGGAGTGAGCAGCAACGATGCGGACGCGCAGCTGCTTGAGTTGCCACCGACACTGGTCGTCGAGAACAGAACGCTCCCACAGCTCGTAATCCTAAGTGTTGCAGACGTGAGCAGCGCTGCAAGTGGACCTCTCGATAGCAGCAGCTCGGCTGTCGTGCGTGGCGAGTCGCGTCGACACATCCGCTTGCGCGTGTTCGAGGGACTCTACGACGCTACTCAGGGCTCTGCACCCGCAGACCCGAGCGACGAGCAGCAGCTCGACACGGAGCAGATGGGCGACGCGTCACCGAGCGCGCAGTGGCAGTTCGTGCGTCTGGCGACCGAGGTGGCAGCAGTCGAGGCACTCACTGTGACGACCGAGGTAGCAGCAGCCGAACCAGAGATGCGCGCTGATGAGCAGGAACTGCAGCTGCTAAACGACACCAGCAGTGGTGGTAACGCGAATGCAACAACGACATTTCCAGCAGCAGAAAGCAGTGTCGACGACGACAGCGCAGTGGCTGAGCCACCCGAGCATCGAGTCGATGAAGTCGTAATTGAGAACGCGGGTGGTCGGGCGATCGTCGCAGGACTAGCACTGCCTGCAGCGACGCTTCCAGGCAACTACTACATCCTGTGCGAAAGTCTCGCACCGTCCGACGCGCTCGCGCCAGTAGCGATCAACCTGCTGGTCATGTGACGCGAGTGGAGCACTGCTCATTCGTAGCTCAGTCGTTCGTTTGTTCGCATTTACTATCGCCAGCAACAGCAATCGACTGCTTGCTTGTTCGCTGCGCTGTGCTCCTACTTGTGTCTCTCTTGTCGTATCGATGGCACTTTGTGTTGGCGCTGGCAGATGGGTCGACACTCGGTCGTATTCGCTCGCTACTGCACTGGCAGGACTGCAAACGGAAGCTCGTATACGAATGGCTCGCCGTCCTCGACCTCGCTCGCTGCGACGTCGTTGGTCGAGCGCACGAGCCGTCGGCACCGGAACGTCACGACTTGCGGCGTCGGCGCAACCGCTGTGGTGTTTGAATTTGCCTTGCTTGCTCGCGTCAACGTTGCCGACTTTGGCTTGAGCAGAGGCTTGGCGTCGCGTGCGCGCGGCTCGTTGTTCGACTGCACTGACGCATTTGTGTCAGTCGCGATTGCTGCTGGTGTCGGTCCAAGAGGCGCTGCTCGGTATTTGATCGCGACGACAGTCATGCCTCGCTACACCACACAACACACGAACAGCCAGAAGCGTCAGAGCCTCGGGCGTCACACATGAGCCGACGCACTGCTACGTACCGCCGAGACGCGGAACATCGCTGCTGAAAACGTCGACGCGGCGTCTGCGGCACCAACAGTGTTGCTGCTGCTGCCGCTAGAGTGCTGGCGAGTCGCGATCGTTCCTTTTGTGACGATCTCGAGCAGCCCCGAGCGCTCCTCGATCTCGACGACGTACGGCGACGCAGTCGTATTTTGGAGAAAGATGTTGGTCGGTAGCACTTGCGCTGCGTGCTGCGTCGAGTGCCATACACACAGACACAGCAAACTTGTATGAGCCACAGAGAGCGACATGCTCGCGCTTGAGACACGAGTGCGTTGACATAAACGTTCCAGAGACTCAAGACACTAGACGCTCGAGACACACAAGAACGAGAGAGAGACAGCGCCGCTAGGTTCGATGAGAAACGACCAGACGTACCGCGAGCACCGGTTTGAACTCGAGACGGTCGGGTGCGACGATAATCGGCTTGAGCAGTCTGCTGCTATCGCCATCGTCCTTTTCGGGGCTCGCGTCACCCTTGAGCGTCTCAGCCGCTGGTGGCGGCGATACCGTGGCGTTGTCGCTGCCATTGCCAAACATGCCTGGGAGTTCGAACGCCCCAGCGTGGAACGAGCCGTGCCGATCTGGCGACTTCTTCCCCGGCTCCGACTCGGGTGTGTGCAGCGGGAACCGAGTCGCGAACGCATCGGGCAGCACGCCTCTGCTCCGCTTGAACGCGAGGATGTCGCTCGCATCTTTTGCGAACGCGTCCAGGTGGTGCGCGACGTCCGCCCACTTGTGCATCTCGAGCGAGAGGTTCATCACCTGCACGGCGCCACATGCATTCAGTAGCAAATCGATACCATTAGCTACTCACTCCAGTCCTCAGCAGCTGGAAGTAGATACAGTGGAAAGACGCACCCGCCACTCGACCTTCTCTGACGAGTGAATGTCGTGACTGAACGGGAAGCCGACGTAGACCTTGAGCACGCGGTGGCAGAGCTGCGTGAACTCGCGCCCAAAGTCGTGCACGAGCGCGCTCAGCGTTGCGTACTGGAGCTCTTTGAACATGAGCCGGTCGCTGCGGCTAAGTCCAAGCACGCCCCACTTTGTTTGCTGATGCCGCACGGCAAGGACGATGTGCCGGTGCACCGTGTTGCCTGCGACAGTCTTGAAACTGATCGGGAAGCGCTCGAGCTCGGGTGCGTTCGCAGTGAGGTACGCGCCGAGGAACACGGCTTCGAGGCATTGGATCGGCAGCACGTCGTTCACAATATCCTTGGCAGTCGACACGATGCTCTTGAAGCTCCGGTTCTTGGTCACGTCAAAGTAGAGCGTCCCGGTGTAGTTGTACCTACCACGAGCAGCAGCAACGCGCCAGTCAGGTGAGTGAACGAGAGCGTAGCATCACGAGCGTCGGCCAAGGCGCAGCAAAGCAGTCAGGTCACTGATCTACACGCACTCGAGCGTGGTGATCACGTGCTGGATCGCTGCGAGACGCGTCTTCATTGGCGTCTTGACGCTAAAGAGTGGCAGCTTGAGCGTCGGCGGCTGATGATGTCGCCACATGCAACGCAATACGATGCGAGAGTGATCGTCAAGTGCGACGTCGTTACAATTGATAGCGAGTAGACAAACAGGTAAAGAGCGAGACGCACATCTGGCAGCGACGTGGTCTGCTTGACCTTCTGCCACGCGTCCTGCAGTTCCTGGCTCGTCACCGCCGCCATCGTTGCGTTCACACTTGCTTGCTGATCACCTCGGTGCGTCGACGTTGTCAGGTCAAAGAGTCTGAACTCGCAACTCAACTCGCTCGCTTAACATAGCAAGGAGCTGTGTAACGGATGAAGTTGGCAAGGTGGCAGACACAATGCATGTCGACACAAACAAGTCAATCCATTCAACGCATCATAAAGTTGACCGCGCCCTGCTTCCTGAGGCGCGCAAGCACGGGGTTCTCGTCCTCGACCGGCAGCGGCGCCGACTCGAGCTCGGTCTTCAAACTCGTACGGCGCAGTCGGTAGTTTGCCGTCGTGTTGCGGTCGTCGTCGCCGTACTCGTTGCCATGCTCGTCCAAGTGGCTCGCGCTGCTGCCTGCAAGCGACGACGTACGCTCGAGCGTCGGCCACGCACTGCGGCCCGCTGCCTCACCGCTTCCAGTCGCAGTCGCTCTGGCGGAGCTGCTGCTGTGCGGCCGCCCTGGCAACTCATTCCTGTTGTTATCGCCAACATCGTCATCATCGTCCGAGTCGAACGCGGTCGGTGTCTCCTCTTGGATCACATCGGCGACGGCGTCGTTGAACTGGTGATTGAACGACGCGCGGTGCTGCAGCTTGCGCCGCGGGTCCAGCAGCGGCTTCTTGTACGCGGGCGCTGGTGCGGCCGTGTCAATGCCGCTTTCTTGGTTGCTGGTCGACGCAAACGCTGCATGGCTGCTGCTGCGGCTACGCGGCACAAACGACGCAGCGCTCGTCGGTGTCTCGACCATCGAGTGGCGCGTTGCTGCTGATGCGTCCTGGCGCCACTGGAGCGCCGTCAGGCTGTCCGACTTGGGGCGTAGCTTGCGCTGTGTCCCTGCAGCCGCCGCTTCAACTGCTGCGTCATGTAGAACCTCATTGCGCTGTTGCTGATACACGACGCTCTCTGAGAACTGCTTTGATCGGCGGCGGCGCGTGCGCTGCACGGTCCGGCGCCAGATCGCCGAGCGCGCGTCCATGAGCGCATTGCGCTTCGCGTCGTCCGGCAACAGACGTGCCATCATCGGAATGAGCTGGCAGCACTCTTTCGAGCCAAACGCACCGAGGAGGAACGCGCAGTACTCGGTCGCCGACAGTGCGTCACGTCCAAAGTCACGCGTCTGGTCTTGGAACTCGCGCACGCGGTCGTCGTCGTGCGTTACGCGCTCGCGCACGCGCTCGAGCACTTGCTTGTGCAGTCGCTTGGCGGCCTTCGGGTCGGTCTCGGGCACGATCTCAACAAACTCGGTACCAACGTCGTCGAGTTGGACGCTGCTGCTACTGTTGCTGCGGGCAAGCGATGCGACGTTCTCGCTCGACTGGCCATGACATGTACGCATGCACAGACATGAAAGCAGGCGAGAAGCGTGAGAGAGTAAAGCATAGGCTCGCTAGCGCACAGCACTGGGAGTGGGAGTGACCGCACCGTCAAGTCGAATGCCAACGATGTGTTCGAGGACGTCGGGACCACCGAGCGAGGTGGTTCCGAGTAGACTGACGACAATGCTTCGTCCTTTATGAACTCGGTTGTTGGTCCACACTCGATGGCAGCTGCCTCGAGCTGCGTCTCGTAGAGCTCCGACGATGGCTCGCTGCCGTTGTCGCCCTCGACTGCTTCAGGCTACATGTAATAGTCATCCGTTCGTCCGTCCATCCGTCGGTCACTGCTCGCATACATACACACAGCCACTACCACAACCAGCGAGTCGACGCTTACCTTAATCTCAAAGAACGAGTCAAAGTCGAGGAAGTCCTGCACGCGCGCGAGGAACGCGGGCTCAGTCGACGCGCCTGTGAGCTCAAACACCTGCGCGTCAAGACTGTCCGTTAGCGCTACCCACAGTACACACAGTATAGAACGATACAGGTACAGAGCGACACTGTGACTAGACGAGTCACACGCACACACTGACAGCGCCCGTACCTTGTCAATGTACAGCGCGAGCTGCTGCGCTCGGAGCTCCTGCGAGTGCTTCTTGCGCAGACCGCCAAAGAGTGCGTCGCGCTTGCGCTCGCGTGGGAACGGCAGCTTCTTCATCGCCGCGCCATACAGCACGCGCAAGTCACTGCATGTGCATCCACATTCACACAGAGATACAAACAGTCGGTCACTGTCAGTATGGACGCAGTCGCGTGTCATGGGCCTCGTTGGCGCAACGTACTCGTCGAGCGCCTGGAGCTGCGCCACTGTCTTCCACGTCTTCCACCGCACGCTCGGCTTCTCGAGCGGTCGCGCTGGCAGCAAAAGCTGGCACGCGAGCTCGAGCTCCTGTGTAGATAGAGCGAGTGTCAAAACAGAACCAGTATTTGACTACCCACATACAACCACCAATACACACACACTCACACACACAGACACACGCACCAGTTCGTCGGTGACTTCATCGACGAGACTCGCGCTCACGACGGCTGCGAACCGCGGCGACTGATACTCGCACGCCGGGATCGGCAGACGCGTGAACTCGGTGATCGCAGCGTAGACGCCAAAGAACCACGCGTCGGTCGTCGCACGGTCGCGGTCCTGGAGCTTGACCTTCTGTTGTGATGATGATGAATGAGCGAGATAGGCGAGAGGCAAGTGCACACGTCGCACCAGCAGCAAGCACACGACAGGTAACGCCAATCAGCACGCGCATACATACACTGAGAGGTGCGAGCCGACCTCACATACATACATACATACATACGCCCATACACACACACATACGAGCGCACCTTGCCGCCATTTGCGCTCCTCTCGTGGATGACAAAGCCGTCTGGGAGCTGCTCGAGCTGTGCGCCGCGCAAGTCGATGCGGCCGAGGATGTGCGCCATGTCCTGGTCGTCTTGCGCTGAGTACGCGAGCTGCAGCTGCTGCGGCTGGAGCGCGACGAGCACCTTCTTGGCGGGCGCAAAGACGACACGTGCGCCAACGGCAACGTGCTGTTGGTGATGATGCTGCGGGTGCTGCGGCCGCGCGAGCAGCAGCAAGCCCTGCATCTGCTTCATCTTGCGGCGCTTCTTCTTCTGCGTCGCGGCGGTCGTCATCGAGCAGCGTCTGTGGCGGGTAGCCAAGCGAGTGAGTGAGAGTACTTGGTGTGTGGTGCAGTTGACAGAGCGACGAGTGTGCTGGCGGGGTCGGGTTGGCAGGCAAGCCGACGACGTCACTAAGCCACGCAACCGGGCTACAGCAAGCGACTAGCGAAGAACTGAGGCGTGTGTGCGTGCGTCTGGCGGCTCCGTTCGTCTAAATGACCGCTTCCAGCTCGACCTCGCACTGACCCGAGGAAGCGTAAGAGCGAGGCGTGTGCTGTTTGTTGCTTGCTGCTGGACAGTTCGAATTTCGACTGTTGCGCTATGCCGCACAGGAACGAGTCCAGATTCACTGATATGAAGTAAGCTCGAATTTGGACATGTGTTGATGCAGTCGTGAGCGTTCAGCACTTGCACTTAGCGCATCACACAATCGTAGCAGTATAGGCGGATATGTATGCTGTGCGCGAAAGCGGGATTTGCGGCTCCCGCTGGTTGATACCACTTCTGATCGACCATGGAATGTCAGCACGCACTACAGTGCAATCTCGATGGAAACTCGGTGCGACCTCGATGGAAACTCGGTGCAACGACTCTGTCGATATATCTTCACGACGTCATCGTCGACGTTGTCCGCTACACGCTTCAAGACACCGTACTCGTTCACATCTACTCATCTTGCCCATCCACGACGACTTTCATTGTGATACGACACGAGAGCGATCTGGTACACAATTCCGACAGTGCCAGTCGAGACGACTGCATGGTAAGCTAGTCGAATCACTCACGCACATGGCAAGTCGCTCGACCAATTTGGATACACTGCTTTGTCTGAAGCACGACCAGATAGCAACACCTACTTCGCAGTACTCCCACTGCACCGAGTTCGAGACCTACTGCTGCATGTATCTTGCGAGACCTAACGTTGTCGTGGGTAGAGCCACATTCCATGGCAACAGTATTCGACGTCCAAGATACTTCAATCGCTCGGAATGAACCACATATGTACCTATCTGTACACACACACTTCACACTCCGTTGGCACTGTGTGTTCATGTCGTCCGTTCCTCCAGCCTCATCGTTCGCTCTCCAACAGACAG
>JAADWX010000781.1:0-14468 GCA_023336405.1 Globisporangium echinulatum | reverse complement strand
GAACTTGGACTCTCAGAGCCAACCACATTTCAGTTGTCTTAGGTTTAGTATTGCATACTTAGACCTAAAGGCTCACACCAAAGGGTGGAGCCGCACTTCCGACTCAATGATCAGTTACACTTTTGAGCACTCAAACCCAGTGTCTTGTGTGCTTCCCGTCTTATCGACTGGAATCCTTGCTGAAGGTGTTCACACACGCTTCCTTGCAAAGGTGCTGCGTAACTCGGACACGTCCGGTTACACAAGGACTATACAAAAGTATGTAACATTATGATTAGCAAACACGATAATGGAGGCAGTGATGCAGCTGAACAGCAGTCATGGCGAGAATAGCAGTGAGGTCATGCCTGATGGACGCGGATGAAAGGGCTGCGCGAGGACACTCGAAGTAAACTTAGGTCAGCTTTGTAAGCATATCGCAGATATTGCGCCGGTTTGTGGGGTCGATCCATATTGGATCCGTATTGTCGAATAATAGAGTACGATTTGTCATTTCACCTGATGTTTTGGCTTGTCAACTTTACTCATATTATGTAACGGATTAATCTTTTTATAATTGTGAGTTTGTGTAACGGGGTCAGAGCAAGAAGCTTTGGCCATTCGCCGGCCTTCTGGTCGTCGAGGACGGAGGACGAGCTGTCAACAAAGATATATAGTAGTGTCGAAGATAGGCCGAGCGCAAGAGGCGCTATAGATAGACTTACACATCGCAGTACGAGGTCACATCGCAGGACAAGAGGTCTCGAGGCGCAGTCGCCCTCACTTCTCAATATACCTTCGATCGCAGGAATGGCAACTCCCTCGTGCAATTCAAGTTTTCTCAAGACCCGCTACATTGTGTGCAAATCTGTAATTTTGATGGTCGGTTGCGTTCGATTTTTTGCACCTGAACCCATTTCCGTGTCATTTCGCTTGATTCCTTGCTGATTCCAGGAAGCAGATTCGAGTGCTTGTGAACTGATCGAGTGTGACCAAAGCCAAGTGTGTTGTTATAGAGGTTGTCCGAGCCACAAACGAGCGAGCACCAAGTATCACGACAATCCGCTGTCTTCCAATTGATGCACATCATCTAATCACATACATCTACGATGACATATTTGCATACTGCTGCATTGATCAAATCAGGAACAAGTCTGCGTCTCCTCTGTGCACAGTACTTGCGACTCAGTAGTATTCGTCGGCCTGATTGACGACACCGGTGATGTCCTCTCGACAGAGGCGGGCAACTCCCACCTTGAACGTGTGGACAGCGATATGTGCAGCACCAACTTTGGGTCACACGTTGCGCTTTTAGACAAATGCGGACCGCGCATGCGCGCGTGCGTGGCGCGTGGCCAATCTCGAGTAGCACGATCGCATGTGGTTGCATGCAGCACTGTCGCCGATCACACTCTGCAATTTGCTCGCACCGCCTTCCCCACTCTCTCGTTGTGCCGCATTCTCCCTCGACGACGATAACGCGAGCATGACCGGCAGCTTCAAGACGCTGCTGCAGCTCGCACTTGCGGTGCACGCAACGTTCGCGCTCACGCTCACAGTCGTCGCTACTGCTGCCAACACACCCAACTTTGGCAGCAATGTCTGGGTCTTGGACCCGTCCATGCCGACATCGCTGATCCAGGCGATCGTCGACATGGTCGCGATCACGATGGTGAACAACCACTTTGGGCCCGAGCGCGTCGCGCTGCTCTTCAAGCCCGGTGTGTACCAAGTTGACATTCAAGTCGGTTTCTATACGCACGTGCTCGGCCTCGGACAGCTCCCCGACGACGTCGTCTTTATCAGCAGCGTCCACGCCGACCCGTATCGCCCAAACAACGACGGGACGCAGAACTTTTGGCGCGGCGTCGAGAACTTTGCCGTCATCCCACCAGGTGGGAGCATGCAGTGGGTCGTGTCACAGGCGTGTCCATTCCGACGCATGCACGTCGTTGGCAACGTTCAGCTCCATCGCTGGGGCGGCTGGGTGAGTGGCGGCTGGATCTCCGACTCACGCATCGAGCACGACGTCCAGTCGGGTTCACAACAGCAGTGGCTCTCGCGCAACGCGCACTTTGGGAGCTGGACCGGCGCGAATTGGAACATGGTGTTCGTTGGTATTTCGAACGGTCTCCCGGGCGGCACGTGGCCATCGACACCGAACACGATTGTCGACAGAGCGCCCGTGACGCGCGAGAAGCCGTTTCTGACCATCGACGCAGCTGGAAGCTACAGCGTGTTTGTCCCGAGTGTCCAGCGCGACTCGACCGGGCCGACGTGGTCGTCCGGTTGCCAGTCGCCCGGGATAACGATCGCGATCGACAAGTTCTACATCGCCCACGCTGGTGTCGACTCGGCTGCGAGCATCAACAGCGCACTGACCCAAGGCCTCCACGTGCTGCTCACACCGGGCATCTACGACTTGGTCGAGCCGATCGTTGTGCATAACGCCAACACGGTCGTGCTCGGTATTGGATTTGCGACGCTCCGGCCAGTTGCTGGCACAGCCGCGCTCACGACTGCCGACGTCGACGGTGTCATCATTGCTGGTCTTCTCATCGACGCTGGGCCCGTGAACTCGCCCGTGCTGCTGCAGGTCGGACCGCGCAACAGCAAAACCGACCATGTCGCAAACCCAACGTCGCTCCACGACATCTTTGTCCGCGTCGGCGGCGCGGGCGATGCGCGTGCAGACATTGGCATCGAGGTCAACAGCCACGACGTGATCGGTGACCACTTTTGGGTCTGGCGCGCCGACCACGGCGCCGGCGCGGGCTGGTTGACGAACCCGGCCAAGCATGGCGTCGTCGTAAACGGCGACCGCGTGACGATCTACGGGCTCTTTGTCGAACACTTTACCAAGTACCAGACCGTCTGGAACGGCGATGCCGGTCGAATGTACTTCTACCAGTCCGAGATCCCGTACGACCCGCCATCGCAAGCAGCGTACATGAGCGCGCCAGGTGTCCGCGGCTATGCGTCGTACAAGGTTGCAGACAGTGTCAAGAGCCACGAAGCTTGGGGTCTCGGCGTCTACGCGGTCTTTACGTACCCCGACGTGACCGTCACGCGCGCGATCGAGGCGCCCGTCAAGCCGAGCATCCAGTTCCACCACATGACGACGGTCAACTTGAGTCCACACGGCGCGATCGAGCACGTCGTCAACGACGCAGGTATCAGCACGGCGCCCGGCGTCGTTGGGAACACACCCAAGGTCGACGATTACCCAGCTGGTGCGCACTCAAGTGCGTTGGCAGCGCTCGCACAGTCGAGCAGCGGTGCATCACTGCAGATCGCGCGCAACACGCTTGCGCAGCTTCTCTCTGCTGTCGTTGTCGTGCTCGTAGCTGTTGTGTGACGCTGACGCGCTGGATCTCGATCGCAATGGCAGCCACCGTCTTCGTTATAGTCGACACTGTGTGTCTGTGTGTATGTGATTGGTCGTGGTCTGCTAGCCAACAGTGTCAGATCGGCGGCAGCTTGAGCGCTGGTACCTCGTGCTTTGCGACAGCCGTGCGCTCGTCGGCCCAAAACGGCGGCGCGTCCCAGCTCGTCGCGTGCGTCTCGGTATGTTCGTAGTAGACTGCGTCGGTGTACATGTCTGTGCGCGCGACCCACTTGCGCGCCTCACGTCGTGCGAGCTCCTCTTCGAGCATGCGGTTCTGCTCTGCGACGCGCTGTCGCTGCGCACGCCGCTCGCGCACGAGCGCTGCGTCGAGGCGGTTCGCACGCATGACGTCGCGCCAGGCGTGGAACATGGCGCGGTGGCTGTGCCCCATCCAACGCTGGAGCACCGCGCGCATCTGGAGAAACTCGACCGTTGCGCGCTGCGCGACGCGCTCACACTTGTCGGCGACAAACGCGTCGCGGAGGTGCGTCTGGTAGAGCGCGACGAGCTCTTCGACGTTGGCGATGCGGTTGTCGTCGTCGAGCACGCGCTCGATTGCGCGCGTCGCAGCGCGTCGGTAGTCGACAAACGCGAGCGCTGGCATGTCGATCTGAAAGAACTTGGTACTGCTACTGTTATCTGGTGGTGCTGTTGCTGACGCATCGGGACTCGACTGGTCGTCATTTTCATGACCGTCGGTATCGGTGTCGCTGCTCTCATCTGCGTCAGTGTTGGCGCCACTTCCGCTCGAATCGTCGTCATCACCATCATCATCACCCTCATTCGGCTCGCTCTCATTCTCGTCCGAGTCGCTGCTGCTGTCGTTACTGTCATCATCGCCATGTATCGCGTTGTCCGACTTCATCATGACCGCCTTTGCAGTCTCGGCGGCAGCTGCGGCCGTGCGCGCTGCGTTGTCAACGGCCTCGAGCGCAATCGCAAGCTCCAAGATCTTTTTGTCCTCTGTTGGCTCCTGCGCGAGCGCGGCTGTCAACTTTGCAATCTTGGCCGCGACCTTCTCGACGCGTTTTGCGTCACTGCCGTCGCACTCGAGGCGGCCCTTCTCGGTCGTAAGCGCTGCGAGCTTGGCGCGCACGTCGGCGAGTCGCGCGTCGCGTGCGTGCTCGAACGCTGCGATGCGTACCTGCAGCTTGTGCCGCTTTGTATCGAACGCTTGCGCTGTCTTTGCATGCTGGCGCTGGAGCTTGGCGAGCCGCACGCGCTTTTGGCGCAGGCTCGTTGCGAGTGTATGCGCGAGCGCCTCAAAGTGCTCGACGCCAGCCGGCGAGTTGATGTATGCGACGCACTTGCGCTTCGTCTTGGCGACAAGGCGCGCGACTTTGTGCTGGAGGTAGGTCGACGCGAGTTGGTCTTTCGCCTGTTCGTGCGTCATCATCTGCGTGCGCACAAGCAGCGCGTCGCGGTTGCAGCGATACGGCGCAACCCCTGGGATGCACACTTTTCGTTTGCGGACGCCGTGCTGCTGTGATGCAGTTGTATCAATACAGCAGCACTTGCGGAACGACGCGCGGTCGCGCATCGAGGCAGCGCCGAAGTCGTCGGTATAGTGCGCGAGCGCGTCGTCGACGTCCGTGCGTGCAAACGCGTCAAAGCCAAATGATTCGGACTTGTCGTTGCTTTGCGCTGCACGCTTGCGCTCGAGCGCGGGCAGTAGCGTCGAGTAGAACTCGTCCCAGACAACAGCAAAGAACGCGAGCGGTGTGTCAGTGTTAGTACTAGTCGTCGATACGACGCGCTCGCAGTTGGGCTCAAAGAGCGCAAGAACAATGTCGAGGTCGTCGTTGCGCTGCTGCGGTAGGGTTGCACTACTAGTGCTAGTACCATCAGCGTCACTGATGGTAACTGGCTCGCTCGTGGCAGCAGCAGTGACGAGCGTGGCTGCAAAGTGCAGGATCTCCTGGAGCCGCTCGACGATCGCGCGCCGCGCGTTGCGCACAAACGTCTCGAGGCTTCGCTCAATAAACGCGATCGTTGCTGGGACGCCCTGCACCACAACGTCGAGCGGCGGTAACCGCAGCGGGTTGTTCTCGAGACGCAGCGTCGTGAGGCCTGTGAGTTGGCGGAACGAGAACGGCAGCTGCGTGACGCCGTTCCAGTCGAGCCGCAAGTCGCGCAGTGTCGTGAGCGCCCCAATGTTGTGTGGCAGCTCTGTGATCTGATTCTGCGACGCATGGAGACGCTCGAGCTTGGGCAGCAGCGCCAACGTGTCGGGAAGTGCTGTGAGTTTGTTCCTACATTAGGCGATTGCATGTCCAACGTGAGCCGATTGCAAAAGCGCTCGACGCGTGTGACCATAGACGTTCACCCGCACATCTACACAGCGCAAAGCGTCCTAGTCAAGTACGCTACGACAAACGTACATGTTGACTGAGAGCGCCGTGAGGTTAGCCATCTCGCTGATCGTTATCGGCAGTGCTGTGAGCTGATTCGCATTGACGTTCGCACTACGCGCCCTCGACCGGCCGATCGAGTTTGGGAGCGTCGTGAGTCGGTTGTGCTCGAGCGCGAGCTTGTCGAGCAACACGAGCGCGCCAAAGTTGGTTGGTAGCGCCTCAAGTGCGTTCGATGACACGTCCAAGCTCGTGAGACACGGCAGCGTCGTGATCGAATCGGGCAGGCGCCGCAGGTTGTTCTTCGTCAGGTCGATCGTCACGAGCAGCTGCAGGTCGCCGATCTGCGTGGCCACGCACAGATCCATCGATCAGGTGCTCATCAGCATTTGCTGCTAGTACACTACCAGTGCGTAGCACATACAACGTACGTTCTCAGGGAGGCTCTCCAAGCTCGTTGCAATGAGCGACAGCACCGTGAGCGCTGTGAGCGAGTGCGCAAGCGCAGTTGGCAGCGTCCCAAGTGCGTGGCCAGTGATACGCAGCGCCTCGAGGTCTTCGAGCGACAGCACGCGATCCCATGAGAAGAAGTCGAGGCTCTGCTTCCACGCAACATTGAGCTCGTGCGTGCGCGCGACCTGCCGCACGTACGGACTCCAGAGACGCTGCCGCACGGCATCGACCTCGAGACGGTTCTCTTCTTCGCTCTTGAGTCGCTGTCGCGTTCGCTCCTCAAGCTGTTCATTGAGCCACTCCTTGCGTGCACGCGGGTCCGCGACAGCAGCGTCTGTCGTCTTGTTGACAGGCGCGGCACTGCCGATACGTCCACGCAGTGCATGTAGTGCGGACATTGCTCGTTGTTGCGTGCACGTCTTTTCGAATTGCAGCCGTTCTTGAGTTGTTATAAATCAACTAAATGTATCACAAATCAGAAACATATACTCAAACTATAACCCTCTTTTCAAATTGCTTTTAGCTGCTGCACCACCAAAAATGATATGATTCAGCATATTCCGACACGCTGATTCGTGGAATTTCCTGCGAATCAACGCGAGGTCAGTTGCACAGTCACAGTTTCTGATTTTCGCAAACCGAGTAATATTTTAAAAGACAAGTCACTGTCAGTACTATAATGTGGTTGGATAGGCGGTGTTGTATGCTAGTGCATGCGCTTTCAGCTGACAAAGACTCAGACTGTGTATGTAGCGTAATCGGACTGTTATGTGCGGTTGGCTGCTACTATCTTCTCAACGCTCTCGCCACAGTTTGCTTCTGGCAACTTTTGTTGCGTGTCTTCTTGATTTTGTGAAGCCATCTTGCTTCGTAATCAAATGTTTGTTCTCTTTTTGTAATTGCTATATTTTGGTGGCCATTTGATTGCGTTTTTTAGACACCATTTGCCGCCGTTTGAGCAAGCACCTCCACACACACCTCATGCGTCCTGCCCTGTGCGCCACTTGCTTCAGATCCTGATCGCCGCGCTTGCGTGCACGTCTCTCTCGCATACACACGCGCTCTCTCTCGCGCGCGACCACACACAGCCAGCGGCTCGCACTCTTGCATTCGCGCAGCCTCACACACACACGACGTGCGACCAAGCAGCAGCCGCATTGACCGACAACAGCAACAGCAGTAGCAGCATGAGTGGCAAGAGCGCAGCTGACGAAACGCTCTACGCGTCCGTGAACCAGGACGACCTCGAATGCGCTGACGGCAGCGGCGCGCGCATGCTGTTCTCGCGCGGTCCCGACAGCGATGGCCGTCGCTCCGTGCTCAAGAAGCTGCTGATTGGCGCGTTCGTGCTCGTGCCGTACGTCTTGCTGCTCGCTGTGATCATTGGCGTGCGCAACCCCTACAGCAACAGCAGCAACGTGTTGGACCCAGTCGCAATCACAACTGGCAACGCCACGACGCTCGAGACCGTGTGCGCCGCGCAGCGCGTCGACAAGCTCGCGATGCAGCGCAATGTGTACTACGACTCGTCGCTCGTGTCGCGGCCGCAGCGGTACGCCGCTGTGCAGCAAAAGGGCGCGACGCTGTGGTTCACCGGCCTCTCGGGCAGCGGCAAGTCGACGATTGGCCGTGCGCTCGAGAAAGAGCTGCTGCGGCGCCGCGTTCACGTCTACCGTCTCGACGGCGACAACGTCCGCATTGGTTTGAACCGCGACTTGAGCTTTACCGAAGCTGATCGTGCCGAGTCGGTCCGACGCGTCGGCGAGATGGCGGCGCTGTTTGCCGAAGCCGGCGTGATCACGCTCGTGGCGCTCGTGTCGCCGTTCAAAGCGCGACGCGACGACGTTCGTGCGCTCCACGAGAAGATGCACCTGCCGTTTGTCGAAGTGTTTGTCGACGTGCCGGTGTCCGTTGCGGCCGACCGCGACGTCAAAGGACTCTACAAGCGCGCGATGAACGGCGAGATCAAGGACTTTACCGGCATCTCGTCGCCGTACGAAGCGCCCGTGGCGCCCGAGATCCACCTCACGACGCACAACATGACGCTCGACGACGAGGTTGCCCATATGCTCGCGTACCTTGAGCAACAGGGTCTGTTGACTGGCGTCGATGCGCCGCCCAAGGGCTTCCCTGGCGTTGCAATCGCCGACGGCGGCAACGCTGTCGCAGATTTTGCAACATTGTACCCCGACGCGCCGGCAGCATCGACGACTACCGACAATGCCGACTATGCCGCGCTGCCACGCGTACTGCTGCGCGACGAAGACGTCAACTGGCTCCAGGTCATTGGCGAAGGCTGGGCGTCGCCACTCCGTGGGTTCATGCGCGAAGGCGCGTACCTCCAGTCACTCCACTTTAGCAGCGTGCTGTACGACGCCGACAACCTCACGGCCGGCGCGCTTTCGTTGCATGCGAAGACGAACTACTCGGAGTACGCGACGTCGACTGTGTCGAAAGCGACGCGCGTCAACATGCCGGTGCCGATCGTCCTGCCGATCAACGACGCCACGAAAGCGCGCATTGGCTCGGCCAAAACGATCGTGCTCGTGAGTCCTGCAGGCGACGAACTCGCGCTGCTCCATGCGCCGGAAGTCTATGCGCACCGCAAAGAGGAGCGCATCACGCGGACGTTTGGCGCGGTCGACAACGGCCATCCGTACATTCGCGAGATTTTGCTGAGTGGCGACTGGCTCGTCGGCGGCGAAGTCGAGCTGCTCAAGCGTGTGCAGTACCACGACGACTTGGACGCGTACCGCTTGACGCCGGCCGAGCTCCGGCGTACGTTCAGCGACATGAACGCAGACGTCGTGCTCGCGTTCCAGACGCGCAACCCGACGCACGCCGGCCACGCGTACCTCATGAACAATGCGCGCGAGCAGTTGCTGGCGATGGGGTACAAGAACCCCGTGCTGTGGCTCTCGCCGCTCGGCGGCTGGACAAAGGACGACGACGTGCCGCTCGACGTCCGCGTCCGGCAGCACGAAGCGATCCTGCGCGACGGCATGCTCGACAAAGCGAGCACCGTGCTCGCGATCTGGCCGTCGCCGATGATCTACGCCGGACCGCGCGAGGTCCAGTGGCATGCGAAGAGCCGCAAGAACGCCGGCGCGAGCTTCTTTGTCGTCGGGCGCGACCCCGCAGGCATCAAGCGCTCGGACGGCGACAAGGACGATCTGTACAACGGCGACCACGGCCGGTTTGTCTTGCACATGGCGCCCGGTATGGAGGACTTTCAGATCCTGTCGTTCAGCAAGGTCTACTACGACAAGACCGACCACACGATGAAGCCGATGGACGCGAGTCGCAAGCGCGACTTTCTCTCGATCTCGGGCTCGCGCATGCGGCAGATGGCGCGCGATGGTCTCACGGCGTGCACGGGCGACCGCATCCCCGACGGCTGGGAGCAAAAGCCGACGTGCGTGCCGCAGGGCTTCATGGTCCAGTCGGGCTGGGACATCATGATTGCGTACTACCAGAACGTCGCGAGTCCCGAGTGGATCCCGTTCGCGACGCAGTTTGCCCCACCTCTGCTTGACGCATCGCGTAGCTTCGACCAGCGCGGGACGTTTGGGCGGCCCGACTACACGCTAACGTTCAAAGACAAAGCGAGCGGTCGCGCCATCTCGCCGTGGCACGACATCCCACTGCAGCCGCCGCAGGCCAAACCGACCGAGTTCCACTTTGTCGTCGAGATCCCCAAGGGCGTCGCGCACAAGATGGAAGTGAACAAGCTTGTGAAATACAACCCGATCATGCAAGACACGACGCACAACGGCACGCGCGGACGCAACTACCTGTACGGCGTGCCGTTCTTCAACTACGGACTCCTCCCGCAGACGTGGGAAGACCCGAGTGTCAAGGACGCGAAAGGCAACGGCGGCGATAACGATCCGCTCGATGTCATTGAAGTCGGCGCTGCGCAGCTCGCGATGGGGTCAGTGAACGCCGTGAAAGTGCTCGGGAGTCTCGAGCTCGTGGATCAGGGCGAAGTCGATCACAAGATCCTCGCGCTCTCTCTCGACGACCCGGACGCGAGTCGCATCCACAGTGTGCGCGACCTCGAGCGCGTCAAGCCCGGCGTGCTCGCTGCGCTCATTGACTGGCTCAAGAACTACAAGCTGCCGGAGGGCAAGAAAGTGAACGCGTTTGCCCGCGAGACACCGACGAGCGTCGACGAAGCGGTCGCAATCATCCAAGCAACGCACGAGCGGTGGCAGCAGCTCAAGAGTGGGAACATCACAGTCGACGACGCGTTCTATCTCGGCTAAGTACGATTTGGGATTCATACGAATCGCCGTAGTCGTTGGAATGATGACTCGAGGCTGTGTGTGAAGACGAAGAGCGTAGCAGTAGGAAGTGAACGAGTCGGCGGCTGCCGAGCGAGAGCTGCTGCTCAGAGTGTTAGAGAGACCAAGTGCATACATATATACATATACATACACGTGGATGTCGTTCGCGTTCGTTTGCTACCGATCATTGGGTATATGTGTGTGAGCCTGAATGTCACTGGTCCGAACGGACAGTCTGCGTCGTTTCGCGTCCAAGCGCCTTCACACAGTCGAACGGCATCGCAGTAGCAGCAGGCAGCAGCGCCAACACACACACGACGAGCACGACTGGGTGACGCGCAGTGCGCAAGTGAAACAGCAGCAGACATGGCGAGCAGGTGCGTCTACATGCGCTTCTGCGAGTCTGCCGAGAAGCACCACCTCATAGTCCAGTGCAGACTAGTCCTAACGGCGCATCTCGCATGCTTCCTCCATTGACACATGTTCTCTTCCTGTCTGTGCGCAGCACGTATGACCACCGATGGCAAGAGGCCATGGCGGAGATCAACGAGCAGGTCCACATCGAAGACCACACGCTGTCGGACGACGGACCGGATTCGACCCCGAACGAAGCGGTGCGTGTATGTCGACTATACACACCGAGCCCCTATTGCATAGTCTCGATGCGACCTCTCTCTACTTCGTCACACGCCCTATCCTCACGCTGTCTTGTATCGATGTGTTTGGCGTTCGTCTACTCCACTCGTTCATCGTTTGTTCCTTTCACTACCAGCCACCACAGGCGTCAATCGTCGAGGCGTTCCAGCATTACGCATGTCTGTACATCAAGTACATCCAGATCCTCAAGCGCCTCACGGACTGCTACGACCAGATGGTGCATCCGCAGAAGCGCATTGACGTCAAGCAAGTCCTCGAGGTCGTCACGACGCGCGTCGTGGAGCTCAAGCACGACCTCGTCAAGTGGAACCCGCCGAACCCGGACGTCCAGACGCAACCGGAACGGAGCTTTCCGTGGGAGTATGTCAACCTCGACGACATCCTCGTGGACCTCAAGCTTCCGCCCGAGACGCTCGAGATCCCGGTGCCCAAGTCGTTTGTCGAGGACCACGCAGATGATCTCCTGCGCCGCGAACGCGTACGTTTGTTTGTCGGTCAGTCTGTCGTTGTCTGTCTGTCGTTGTCTGTCTGGCGACCTCTGTATATCGACTGACCAGAACGTCGTCGCTACTACGCCGACAGCTCGTCAAGGGCTACATGAAGCTTAAGCACGGTATCGACATGATCTACTTTGACGCACCCGACGACCACTTGGCGCTCACAAACGCCATGTCGGTCGACGAAGCGATTGCGATCCTCCAGCGCAACGAGCGCGGCCGACAGGGTCAAACGCGCGGCGCGCTCGTGCGCGAACTGCGCGAAGACGAGAAGCAGCGCAAGCTCTTTGACGCAACGCAGGCGCCCGAGATGGACCCAGACATCGCGGCTGCGAACATCCAGCGCATGTTTCGCGGCTTCTTCTCGCGTGCACGCGCAGCGAAGGAGCGCGACGACGAGCTCGTGTTCATCGGTATGAAGGCACCACATACCGATCGGTCGGCGCTCGAGCGCTCACTTGCCGACGCGCGACTGCAGCGCAAGACCGAACAGGCCGAGAACAAGGACGAATACGAGCGCGCGCTCATCGAGCTCCATGGCGTCGTTGCCGCCGACGAAGGACCGTTGTTAAAGGAGCAGATGCTTGAAGATCGTCGGCGGTGGATCACGGACGTGATGGCAACCGGTCAACTGCCCGAGACGCTCGACGCGTACTACGCAACGCTCCACAGCGACGACGACGCGGCAAAGGCACAGGCGAAAGAGGCGGAAGACGCTGCTGCCGCCGCAGCGGCTGCGAAGAAGAGCAAAGGCAGTGCCAAGGCGACCGGCAAGGCCGACGCCAAGAAGGGTAAAGACGACAAGAAAGGCAAAGGCGCCAAGGGCAAAGACGCAGTCGACGACGCTGCCGAGGCGCCCGAGAAGCCGCCGCCGCTCACGGGTCCGTCTGCGCTCTGCAGTCAACTCGCGCGCGCGGTCACGCAGTACGAGCGCGTCTGGCTCGACAAGCGTGAGCTCGACAACTTTTACCAAAAGTACGACGTCGCGCTCGCCAAGGACGTCGTACGCGGACCTGTCGAAGTCCAAGTGCGGCAGCAAGTGGATGAGATGCTTGTGCTGCAGCTTGTGAACATCAAAGCGCAGCTCGAAGCTGCAGCTGCGAGTGGCAAGAAGGGCAAGAAGAAGGGCGGCGGCAAGAAGGGCGGTGGTAAGAAGAAGAAGGGCGGCAAGAAGGGTGGCAAGAAGGGTGGCAAGAAGACAAAGGGCAAGAAGGGCAAAGCGCTGCCAGGTGACAAGCTCGCAGAGCTCAAGGGCCGCGCACCCGACTCGTTCCTGAGCGTCCTCGTCGAGCACAAGATCGTGCATGCGCCACAGCGTGCGGTGCGGATCCGCGACTTTGTCGGCGCGTTCAACTACCTCGGAACCGTTCATCAGCACGCCGATCGACGCGACCGCGCCGGCAACTGGGTACCGCAGGACCCGTCGGCCGCGCAGTTGCGGCAGAACGTGACCGAGTACGCGATCCTGCCACTTGGGAGTCTCGCGGTACGCGCGACGACGCCGCACGTGCGGTCGCTCTTGCTCTACGGCCCGAAAGGCGCTGGCAAGACGATGCTCGTGAGCGCAATCGCGACTGAGACCGGCGCGCTCGTGCTCAACCTATCGCCGAGCAACCTCGTCGGCAAGTTCACAGGCAAAACGGGACCGACGAAACTCGTGCACATGGCGTTCATGCTCGCCAAAGTCGCGGCGCTCCAGCCCGTCGTGATCTACATTGACGACTGCGAACAGGTCTTTGCCGGTGGCGGCACTGGCAGCAAGAAGAGCAAAGCTGCTGCGGACGGCCCAACGCGATTCAAGAAGGACCTTGCGACGTACCTCAAAGCTGCGATGGACCCGCTCGATCGCGTGCTCGTCGTTGGTACAACATCGGACCCAAGCGCGGCCGACGTCAAGGACCTCCGCGCGTTCTTTGACAAGTTTCTGTACGTGCCGTACCCAGACTACGCGTCGCGCGTGCTGCTGTGGAAGCACGCGCTGAATGCGACTGTCAAGACACACGTCGAGGCTTTCGGAAGTAGTGCTAGCGGGAGTAGTAGTCTTGAGACGACGCCGTTGGTAGCGTCGGTCACAACGCGGCTCCAGCGGCTCGACGCGCTCGACGTGAGCACGCTCGCGCACATCTCCGAGGGCTACTCGTCCGGGAGCATCGTGCGTGCGGTTGAGCAGACACTGACGCCGCGCCGCGTTGAGTGTCTCGACAAGCGGCCGCTCAAAGAGGACGAGTTCCTCTCCGCACTTGCGCACGAGACAGCGACGTTCGCCGAGGACCACGACAAGTTCAAGGCATTCACGGCCGTGATCACAGGGCTCAAGGACACGCGTGAGAAGATTCGCAAGGCGGCAGCTGACGCACTCAACCCGGACGACAAGAAGGGCGGCAAGGACAAAGGCAAAGGCGGCGCCAAGAAGAGCAAGAAGTGATCGGGCGGCGAGCAAGTGAGGAATAGTAGCAGCGCTGTGGATGTGTAGGAGCGACTTGCGACGCTGCTGAGAGAGAGAACGAGTAAGTGGGTGGCTACACTGCAAAGAAAAGGAGGAGGTGATGATGCAGTCTTGCGAGTATGCAGGTGAGAGGAGGTCGAGAGGTAGGAGACCAACAGGACGCAGTTGACTGTCACTGATCTGGCGCTCAAAGCGACTCACAAAAGGAACGGTTTGGGTGTGTAAGGTCATGCGAGTAGCTCAGTTTTAGAGGTAGCAAGAAGTAGTTCAACATCGTCGTGACCGAAATGGGTCGGTTACTTTAGCCTCGAGTGCAACGCGAGTCGCGTAACAAGACGTGGTGTTTCGGTCGTGGTTGTAGCTGTAGAGCATCGTGTCCTACGCGTTGTAGCTTGCGCGTTGTACGTT
>JAADWX010000780.1:0-14478 GCA_023336405.1 Globisporangium echinulatum | reverse complement strand
TTCCTCGACGATTGGTCCGTCGATCGTCTCCGGTTCACTGTTCGGCATGTCGTTGCTGACTTGGTCGTTGTTGTTGCTCACCGGGTCTCTGTCAGTTGGGTCGTCGCTGACAGGGTCGTTACCGGCTGGGTCATTGATGATTGGGTCATTGATGTTCGGGTCATTGACGATTGGGTCATTGAAGACTGGGTTGTTGTCAACTGGGTCGTTGATGGCTGGGTTGTTGTTAACTTGGTCGTGACCAGCTGGGTCGTTGATGACTTGGTCGTGACCAACCGTGTCGTCGCTTGTGTCGTCATTTTGCTCGCCCGATGGCATAATGTTGTTCAGTCCTGGCTCAAGCGTCTCCTCTGGACCTTCAGCTGTTGGTTGGGGTGCTTCGTTCGATGGCGTCTCCATCGGGCTGGCTGTTGCCTCGCTATTGTCATCAGTCGCCCCTGGCTGAGCTGCCGAAGGATTCGATGTAGGCTCATCCGGCTGTTTAGCTGGGGCAAGCACGCTCGGCATGTTCGGCAGTGCATTCGGGGCAAACTCGTTTGGTGCATCATCGAGCGGAGTCGTCGTGAAGGATCCGAAAGGCTGGGTCGTATCAAAGTCATCAGGCGGCTGCAGACTGGTCGTTGGTGCGCCATCTTTCGGATCGTCTGGCTCGTTCATTCCCGATATGCCGAGCACAGGTTCGCGAATATACGAAGTTGGGTTTGCTTCGAGTCGCACCGGCACGTTGAACGTCGGCATCGCGCAGGTCCTGCTCGCCTGAAGCATGGTCGCGAGACCGCAGAGCGCGTACACTACCTTCATGTTGCTGCCGACACGCTTCTCGTCGTTGCTGCGCGTGTTCACCGATCGGTGATCGAGAAATGGGAGAAAGAGTGTGCGATCCGAGCTAGCGTTGCTGCTTACCGACGACAGTCTTGTTCGCTTGTTGTCGTTTGGAGAAGTGTGTGCAGTCGTGAACACTGCTTGCAAGCTCAGTGCCTACAAGCAACCGCGGCCCTTCCAGATTGGATCGCGTTGCCACTTGTGCGATGATGGTGCCATGCAAAGCGTCGCGACATCTCCAACAAGATCGTTGTCGAACCAGCGGCTGAGAGAGCACACGATCAGGCGCGTGCGCCTCTTGGTTACTTCGACGTGTTCAGCGACGCGTCGCAGTATCGTTTTGAAAGGTGTATATACTGATGTATTTACACTTCGTAAATGTATGCCACCAACCGTAACAATGTCAGCTTGCGTCATTGCGCTACATCATACTCAACAACACTCGCACCGACGTGCCAGAATATGCCAAGTGCTTGTGTGCATGTGTGTGGTCTACCACTCGGTGTCGCTAGTGTCCGACTTGCCCGAGTCACTGCTGTCCGAGTCGTAAGCGATCACGCTGCGCCGCTCGAGGATCCGCGCAATCGAGTCGGCGAACGGAGCCGCATGGCGCGACGCAGTGGGCGGGCGACGCGGTAGCTGCAGTGGCACTGGCCGAAGTCCTCGCTGCTTCTGTACTCACAGCAGCAATAAGCATACATCAGTGCAATGCGCTTGCGACTAGGACATTGACAGGCTAGCGTGTACGCACCATCTTGATCTGCTCGAGCAGCGTTGGTGCAGCTGCCACGCCGTGATGCACCACGGAGTTGGTGTCTTGGCTATCGCCGTCACACTCTTCGGTGATCTGATGTAGCTCGTGAGCACAAAGCGTTCACAAGTACTGTGAGCAAGACCAAGGCGCGGTTCAATACGATACCCTCCGACACGGTGGTCACGTACCTGGATGTTGCGAAGTGACGCGCCACGTTGGATCTCATGCAGTAAGCTCGAGAGCGGCCGCGACTGCGTCGAAAGCGCATGCGTTGACTCGACAGTGTGTCCAACTTGCAGTTCTAGCAAAGTCGATGGTGGCGGCAGTGGTGGCGGCGGCGGGACAAAGTCTGGAGCGTCCATGCTTTCGTCGCACTCGGGCACTTCACTCAGCGCTGGCTCGTACTCGCGATCGCTCTCAGAGTCGTCATCGTCGTCAAGTAGTAGCAATGGCGGTGGTGGAGGTGGTACAAGCTGATGCAGCGCGATCGCTGGGTCATAGTAATATGACAGTCCGTGATCGACAAACCCGTCGGCGTCCGTTGCGTTCGTCGTCAGCGCGCGTGCGTCGAGTTGCTCGAGCGACGTACCGTCAAAGTCGCTAAAGACGTCGTCGTCGTCGCCGATTTCTTGCATGAATGCGCCTGAGCAGGGCGTAGCTGTCGAGGCAGCGAGTGGCGGCGGCGGCGGTGGGTACAGCGAGTAGTCGATCTGGTAGCCACCGAGGTCGTACTGCAAACCACCGTCGACATCGTCATCGGATGCGAGCAGCGCCGGTGGCGATGATGGTGCATGTAGTGACTCGATGCTCTCACACGCATGGCTCTCGATCGCTGCTGCTGTGTCGAGCATCTTGCGCGACGACTTCTTCTTGCCCTCGAGGCTTCCCGTGTTCTCAACGACAGCTGCCGGCGCCGGCGCTGCGCGTTCTTTTTGGTCGCGCGCGAGCTCTTTGCCTTCGCCGGTGCCGTAGATCTCGCGCCACGACCGGATCTTGAGGAACCGATTAGCTGCGCCGCCACTGCTGCTGCTTGACGCCTTGCTCTTGGACTCGACTTCGGGACCGAGTGTGTAGTTGGTACTACCCGAGCGTGCGCTCTGTTGATTATTCTGTTGTTGCTGTTGTAAAGCGAGTGGTGAGGGTCCGTGCTTGAGTTCGCGGCGCTCACGGCGTCGGTCCTCTTTCGCTTCGAGCACACGCTTCTGGCGCGACGTCTCGTGCTTCATCCACTCGTCGACGAAGAAGCCGGGATGACTGTACTTCTGTCGCGATACTGATGACGGCGGCGCGAGTCGTGCACTTGCGACTGCATCGCTACTCGCAGGCTGCGTTGCTGTGACAAACTCGTCGAGCTCAATGACCGATCGAAGACAGCGTCGCCAGTCGGGCGTCAGCGATGTTAAGCACAAACATACCACAACAATCTGGGATCGCAGCAGCCAATAAACAACAGTGTCGTACCAACTCGAGCGGCGGCATGGGCTCGCAGCGCGCATACGCTTCGGCGACAGCCGCCGAGCGTCGTTGCGGGTGCGAGAAGCTCGTTTCCGGAACCTGCAGCACGCTGTCGCGCTCTTCGCGCGTCGGCAGGTGGTAGGTGCTTGGATCGCAAGCATCGGCGCTCCGCTCACTGACTCCAGCAAGCACTGCGACCGTCGTCACGCGCGCTTGGAGGCGCTGAAAGTGCGCGTCGAGGCGCACGCTCTCGTCCCGGAGCTCGGTAAAGATCTCAAACGAGTGCGCCGCGACCGCTGCTGCCCAAGCGAACGCCACGCCCACCAACGTGGCTCGATCATTAGACTGACACCAAGACAGCAGCTGATGCATATACACCCTCTGTACGCACCAATCTGCGTAAAAATGCCTGCGAGACTCGACGCATGCGCCTGCCGTAGCAGCTCGTCCGGTCGGCGCGCGGTCGTCGATATATCGTCATGTGTGGCTTTCGAGACGCTGCCCGAGCCGGCGCAGCTCGGCACAAAGCGTGTGATCATTGTGCCAACGTACTACGCAAAACGCGCGCAACGAGCAGCAAGTCGAGAGCGTAGGCAATCGGCTAGCAGCTCGCTGTTGCTCGATACGCGTTGGGCGATTGAGTGCTACGATCTCACGAGTCGCAGTCTAACCGGCGAAGCGTCACACTTACAATACCGACACTTAGGATAGCGAATACAAGTAGCAAAGAAGCGAGTCTGAGTCTTCAGCAGACACAAGTCTGCTGTATTTCGCCTTGTGCTACCTCACATGACGGTGAGGTCGTCGTTGTAGTAGAGATGCAGGATCGGTTTGTACTGATGTTCGTCCATGTCCAACTTCTCAAACATGGCCGACTCATCTGCAATGCCGTTCTCCGCGAGCGTGCGCTTCATCTGCAGTGGCACAAAGTCGTCGTCGTCGAGGTACTTCCACGTATAACTCGCAGCGTGCGCGTTCAGTGCGAGGTACCGTCGCTGGATGTCCTCGATCGTGTCTTCGCAACAGACCTCGAGTGCATGGCGTTGCTGCGTGAGCACGTTCACGATCTCGATCCATCGCGCCTTGTGCGTTAGCCGCCCGATCATAAACTTGGGGTCTTTCCACCACGGCAGCAGGTCGGCCGTGTTCCAGCGCCCCGATGGTTCGAGGGGCGCGACGTGGAGCAACTGTCCGTACGGCAGGAACGGCAGCTCGATGTTGCGCTCCGGGTCGACGTGGCGTTTGATCTGAGCAGCCGTGGCATCCTACTGATCAATACGATGGACGAGTAGACGAACCGGTTTGCAGCGGCTCGGAACGTACATCTTGCGTCTCGAGATCGAACCAGTGCGAGATGTCTTCGCCAGCGTGCAGCACGAGCGGCCGCGTCAGCATACCTAGTCATCACAGCGACAGCAGCGCAGTCGTGAGCTCGAGTGTATGATGTACGATGCAATCGAGATCACGAATATCGAACTGGTCAATCACACTAGGCTTCTCGACCTCTATTCTCTGCGATCAGCTCCGAGAGGTTGAGTACGCGGTGGTCGATCGAGACCCAGCAGTCCTGCACAAGCAGTGCGTCACGCAAGCGTGTAAGTCTCGATGTCGTACTGGAGACGCAACGACTCGAGATACAAAGGAGCACTTGGACGCACATGTGCTAGGTTGTGTTGTGCGACTTCGCGTGGCGTGAAGTAGCGCGGCTTGTGCGACTCGGTTGCATCGAGCTGTTCGTTGTCGGCCATTGCGCTCCGTGCGTGCTTGTGTGCGTGCGTCCACAGTGTCGAGTACGTCGCGTGTTGCGAAATGGGCGTTGCCTTGAGAGGGCACGATGGAGTGTCGAGCAGTGGCTGCGCCAGAAATAACCCGATCCGAGCTATATATAACCCCGTTCAGAGCAATACGAATTTCGAGTCATACCGGCTAGTTGCTGGACACGACACATTCGACTCCACTTGTATCCTGGAAGACGAGAAACCAATCGCATTGTCATGTGAAGTACAGTAGTAGTGTGTAACGAGGTGCAGAGACAACAATCGTGAGCTGCGCGACATCAAGAGTGAAGTGCAGTGTGCATCACAACATTGATTGCATTGCATCATTGTGATGATAGGCACCTGCTGCTATTTGTAAAGCAATGCACCTGCATGTGCATGTGTGTTGACCGAAGTCTACAAAGCATACGCTGCGAGCGTTGCTTTGTGTGCTTGCTGCCGCTTGACGCGCGCAGTGTGCGACGACATTTGCGCGAGCGCACAGAACGGCAGTACGCAGGAGACTGCGAAGTCGCCAATGCACGATCCTGGGATGTTGTAGAACGCACGTGTCCAGCCGCGGAGCAGTACGGTGCTGCCGAGAAAGTGCATGAGTGCCCAGCCGACGCCGCTCTGCCAGATCTTGAGCTCGATCCCGACGAGCGTCACTGTCGGTTGCGTGCTGCCGTCGAGTACTTGCAGCACAGCGAACGCGATCGCGCCGTAGTAGAACACGGCAAGGAGGAGCCCGACAACGACTGGGAATTTGCCGATCGCGTGCGCTGTGTACGCGCCACTCATGCACGGAAGCAGCACTGCAGCGAAGAGGTGCAGCGGCGAGCTGCAGCATCCAACGAGGCTGGTCTCCCAGACGCCACGAGTTTCAGTGTCGAATGGACTGTTACTTTCGCTCGAGTCGATCTCGACTGGCTGAGAGTGTGTCGGACGAACGTGCACTGGATCAGCTGACCACTGCGTGATCGGTTCGTTCGTCGTGGGTGGTTCCGTGCGCGTCATGACGGAGTCGAGAACGATCGCGAAGTGCTGACTGGAGTGGAGAGGAAGGTTTCGTGCGATGAACGGCTGGTGTGCGTGGTACCGGGCAAGTGAAGAAGTGCGCCCGATGTCGCACTGTGATGCAGCAGCGATCGAGGTCGAGTTGTTGCTGCTACAAGGCTGCTCCATGAGATCAGAGCATCGGAGATGTCGGCGTTCACATATCCGGCTAGCTTACTCTCGCGATGGTTTACTCTCCTGTGTACTTGGTGTATCGGATCGGACACTCAACTGTTGGTTGCATCTCGAGCGAGCAACAGCAGAAGTTCCGACTGCCAGCTCGAGTGCGCATGGATCTTCTTAGGCAGCGTGCATGCATGTCAACCGGCTGCAGCTGCAGACTCAGACTCGCAGCCGATGTGTCTGCATAGTGCCAATACCACTAGATTCTGTCAACCAAGGCAGCAGCAGCAGTGACGTTTACTCTCCTTGGGTGTTCGGACTGGGGAGCATCATACTCCTGCGATAGCAGCAGCAGTTCAAATCGTGCACGATGAAAGGTCACTCGACACTAGGCACGATGACACTCAGCCAACAAATCAGTGCATGTGCATGCTTGTGAAAGGGAGAGTGCAAAACGCAGAGTGCATGAGCAGAGCTCTTGAACGCAGCTGAGACCTTAATCGCCGCAATCGCACATCATAAGACATTTGACGCGAAACAGACATTTGACGCAAAGGTCAGGCATATTGTCGTGTGTGCTTTGTGTGTGCTGCTTCGTTGAGTGGCCAGTCGTTGCTTTTACGACAGGACGGCATGTTGAAGCCATTGCAAAATACCGGATTCCGGTTGTTTGATAATTCACTTCTGTCTGTAGCGCGAATCCGAATCGTGTGGTCAGGTTGTGTGCAGCGTTTGTAGAAAGTAGCAATAACCATTAAAATGATTGTATTTTGATTCGCACTGTGTGCCGACAAAAGCGTATAATGCATGAGAATGTGCAATAGCAAGACCAAAAAGAAGCAAATCCAGAAGACACTTGCGACTGCTGGCTCGTGCAATCGTGTGAGTGACTGCTGCGCTCGCGACATCAGCGACGACAACAGCACACGCAGCCGACGTCAAAGACAACGACGTGCTGCGCAGTACGAGCGCGTCGACATATATGCAGAGCAGCATGACGCGGCTCGAAGGCACAATTTGGAAGCGCAACGCGGGTTTCTTGCGGCCATGGCGCAGCAGGTTTGTGAACACATGCTGACGTGCAAACTCTGGTGACTCGTTGCGTATGCACAGCCACTCAACGTGACCAGCTGACATCTGCAAGCGTGTGCGCATTGCTACGATAGACCTGCAGTTGTAACAGATGACGGCTACCTTCAGTACACGAAGAAGAAGGGCAACAAGTACGTCGCCACACGACACTTTGCATGTCCATGTGTCTGTATGTCTGTCTGCAACAACAACAACATGGTACATTGCTCACAGTTGTGTCACTATGTGCCCATGGCGACGCAGTGGCAAAGCAAAAGCGATCGACTTGGTGAAGGTGCGAGCTGCTTGTGAGTCGCCAACGGCTGTGGTGACGCGGTCGGTCGGTCGGTCGGTCGCTGACGTGTGTATGTGGGGATTCGCCGACGCCATACAGTCCGACATTGCGCAGCACGTCACGCACCTGCACGGTCACTATTGCATCAGCGTCCAGAGCGGCGTCAGCAAGAGCTTCTTGCTCGGCTTCTCGAGCGAGCACGACGCCGAGACGTGGCTCGAAGTGCTGCTGGAAGTCGCAGGTGAGTGGATTGATGATATTGTCTCTGTTGTT
The DNA here is from genome assembly GCA_023336405.1 of Globisporangium echinulatum. Taxonomy (NCBI): domain Eukaryota; phylum Oomycota; class Peronosporomycetes; order Pythiales; family Pythiaceae; genus Globisporangium; species Globisporangium echinulatum. The sequence goes on along the minus strand of JAADWX010000780.1, from coordinate 6,872 downwards.
GCATATTTATATTGTCGCTCGTATGTAAGACTCTGAGCCATTGCGATACTAACATGACCTCTCAATGTGGATATTGGTAGATGAAAATGCTGCAGGACGTCGCACGTGGGTCGCAAACCTCCGCCGCTTGCTCGCACTGACACAACTGCACGAGCGCGCCGAGCTCGTGCGCGAGATGAGCGACCGCGACTGGACAACCGAGTGGATGTTTTGTCTCCGGTGCGTCGCGTATACGACCTGCTCTCCACGTATGCTCTGACTGACAGACTGCTTGATTGACGTCGTACTCAGATCGCTCAAGAGCTCGGACAAGAGCTTGCGCTCGCGTCGGCGGCGCCTTAAACGACTCTACGCGGTGCGTCACACGTCCATTGCATCAGCCACTATCTACTTCACTCATTCACACACACACTACTGCCCTTCCACACATACCAGATCTGGATCCAGTTCCACCTGTTTGCTGAAGTGCTCGCGGAGCTCTTTGTCACGACCGACTTTCGCGCAACTGCGACTGCGACGCCATCCGCAGTACAACCACTTCAGATGAGCAGCAGCCTTGCTGCCATGTCGGATGTTGACAGCGACGCGCGGTCCGTCGCGTCGTCAACATCGTCGTCCAACAGCTTTGCAACAGTGTCGTTGATATCAACAACAGCAGCGACAGTACAGCCAAGTGACGACGTTGACGAACTCCGCCTTGCAACAATACGGCTCCAAGCTAGCACAAAGAGCTGGCGCGGCCACAAGCGCCTTGCGCGCGACGTCGCAGCACTCGCGCGGTTCCGCAGCGTCGTCGACTTTGTAGCAGCCGAGCGCATTGTCGACGCGCGCGTGCTCGACACATTGCCAGCACTCCCGCTGATTGCTGCATTGCTCGTCCGCGGCGTGCGCGTCGTAATGACCGCCGAGCCGCACGTCGGTAGTCGCAGCGGCAGCGCGAATACGATTGAACGACTCGACAAGCGCGACGTTGCTGAGCTCGTCCAGGCGCTTCAGCGCACGAAGATGCTCCGTGCATTTGCGTATCACGAAGTCCCCGACGTCTGGCTCCGTCGCGCCCCAGGTGGTGGGACTAGCAGCCCCAACAAGAATGCTGAGCGCGCGATGACACGCGTCACGTCGCGCTACGACGATGTATTGCTGCAAACACTGCGGTCGCCGCTCGTACACGGCGTGCTCATCCGCGCCGACTCGCGTCAGCCGCTTGAGCTGTTGAGTGCGCACGACGTTGTTGAGCTTGTGCAGCACTGCGAACCGCACACTGTGCCGTTCCTCGATGTTGTCTACTACGTCCTTGAGACGTCAACGTCGCGACCGTCAGGCAGTGCAAACACACGTGCGCACGCACTGCTGAGGACGTCAGCGTCGCTCATTGGCGACGTGGTTGTATCAATCGACACAGCTACAAGCCGCTTGTCACTTTCGTTGCCCGAACCGTTTGTGCTCGCACAGCAGCTCGACGTCTTGCCGCTCGTGCGGCGCATCGAAGACGTCAAGACGAACGCTGCGCGCATCAACAACGCGAGTGTTGGCAGCAGCAACACGACGACGAACGCGCGGACACCGCAAAAGGTCGACGCTGGCCTTGCAGTCGCCAAAACGGCCGAAATGAGTCTCAAGAGTCTGTACTTGCAGAGCGTGCGGACGTTTGCCGCGTCGCTCGTGACGTTTGGTGACAGTCCAGGACCAGCGTCATCAACACGATCGATGCATCAGTCGCTCGAGCCGCGTGCGCTGTTTACGCGGTCAAACACAGAGCCGGCAGCATTTGGAGCAGCAGCAACTGACGCAAACAGCTCGAGCGCTGACCTCCGCACGCAGTTCCGACGCCGTCGGTCGTCGCTCGCTGGGACAGCATTCGGTGCAGCCCTCGCTAGTAGTACGAACAGCAGTTCCAGTACCAATAGCGATGGAGCAGTCGATGCCGAGACGTACGTTGTCGATGCGATTCACTTGCGCGCGGTGATGCGGGACCACGGCGTCGCGATGCGGTACTTGCCGCTCGTGTTTGCAGCCGTCGACAGCACTCGGCAGCCAGGCGTCGCGACGCTCGTGGCGAGTGCACTCGTTGCACGGCTTGCCAAGACGCTCTTTCGCTTCCAGCTGCTACACGGCGGCGACGCTGACGCTACTGCTGCGAGTGCCGCTCGTACACAACGTTGGCAGTCGCGCAAACAGCGCGCTGTCCAATTGATCGACTCGATCATGCACGGTGTGTTCCACGCCGATTTGCCAAGCGGACGCTGCGACGTGCGCGAGTGCGTCGGCGAGCAGTTCTGGACGGTTGACGCGCCGACGTTGCTGCTGCTGGGACCGACCGCGTCGAGCATTGCACTTGACAGTGGATGTATGCGCGACGGCACGAGTGTCGCGGCGTACCGCCTCGTAATTCGCAGCAACCCGTCGGTGCTGCTCAGCGCGCTGCTTCACGCGCTCGACGCGCAGCTCACAGCGCATGTCTTACCAGCACGGTACGAGAACCGATTCGTGTCAATGCCGTTCCTCCGCACAGCGCGCGACATTGCGTTTACAAACACCGCCGACAGTGTTGCTGGCGATGCCATCAGTGTGGACACGAGCGATCAGACTGACGCTAGCGCAGCACTGACGCTCGAGCCGCAGCTCGTCTGGGCGCACACACAGTTCTTCCGGTTCCACTTTGCCGGACTCAAGCGCCTCAGTAGCGTCAGTGACATCCCGCTCGCAAGTCTCGGCAGCAGCAGCAGCTTGAGCAGCGGCAGTCTGAGTGACTCGCCTGCCAAGGACGCACCGGTTCTGCGTCGCCAGCCGACCGACAGCTTTGCCGATACCGAATCGGACAGTCAGTACTTTGACGCGGTGAGCGCGCACGTGCGGCAAAGCCTAGGGCTCACGCAGTTGCTGCAGCTCGAGCAGAGTGTTTGTGCGTGGGATACAGCGCACGCGCTGCGCTCGCGACTCGTCAAAGCGCTGCGCGTTGCTGCGCGTAAGTACGGCGACGGCAATGAAGACGCCGACGATGACAACAGGCGCAACACAGTCATGCGTGCGTACTGTGACGAAGCGTACGAGCTACTCGACGGCGCGGCCGCGGCCACGACGCTGCGCGTGCCGGTCGAGTACTTGATAGCACTTGAGTGTCTCTTGGTTGTTGCGAGCAGCGACGACCAACAACTGCTGCGCGGTGACGCGTGGACGCGCGTCGTCGCAGCTCTCGCATTCTTTTACCGCCCAGCGAGCCAGGCGCAGTTTGCCCAGAGCGCGTCGGCGCACCCGCTGTCGGCGATCATTGCGTTCATGGTCGAGCTTGGTAGTGGTGGTAGTCAGCATCACGACTCGCGACGATTGCAGCTGCAGCGCGCGCAAGTGCAGCAGCGCTGGCTCGACGTGATCGGTGCGGTTGACGCGCACTGCCGACGTGCCGTCGCGCGGAGCTGGACGCTCGACGCAGTTACAGCGATCGCGACCAAAACCGCGTCGCTCGCGTTCGAGAAGACGCGCGGCGGCGTCGGGCCAGTCGCTGGTAGTGGCAGTGTCGGTGTCGGTGTGAGTGTTAGCAGCAGTCTCAGCAGTCTCAGCAGCGCTGTTAGCGACGACCGCAATGGCGACGCAGCAGCGACAACCGACACGCCGCAGTTTGCCAAGACCGCGCGCGCTTTGAGCACCGAGTCGCCGGTCGTCGTCTCGGCGGTTGCGATGCGGCAGGACGTGCTCTGGTTCGTCGAGAGCTTCCTGCTGCCATCGCTGCGCGACAGCTCGTGGTGGCTCACTCGCAATGCGTTCGACCGCATCGTCACAAAGACTGCGAAGATGACGTCAGTGTCGACGACCCCAACGCCCGGCGTTGCCCTGATCTGGGGCGAACCGCTCGGGCTGTCGCTCGACGACGAGTCGCAGATCGCAGCAGCCCCGCGCGGTTCGCGACTCGGCGACCTCGCGCCGCGACCGTCCGCGACAGCGCTCGATAGCATCGCGGTACTCACACTGCCGTCGGCATTGCGGCGTGTCGTATACGTTGCGTGCGGATACCGCCACACTGCGCTCGTCGCCGACAACCGACAGCTGTATACGTTTGGCGTTGGCGAGTGCGGCCGACTCGGTCACGGCGACGAAATCGCGGTCACGACACCAACGCGCGTACAGTACTTTGCGCGGCGCATCGACGCGGTCGGCGCGAGTGTCGACGGCGTCGCGTACGTTGCGTGCGGTCGCGAACATACGCTCGCGGTGCTCGTGAACGGCGAGCTGTACGGCTTTGGCTGGGCTGAAGCTGGGCGTCTTGGTACCGACGACACGGGCTGCGTCGCAACACCGACGCGCGTGACCGCGCTCGAACACGTGAACGTCCAAGCAGCAGCGTGCGGCCGCGAGCACTCGCTCGCGCTCACGACTGACGGCCACGTATATGCGTTTGGCGCCGGCTTTGGCGGTCGCCTCGGTACCGGCAACGAATCCGACGAAGAGCTACCGGTGCGTGTCCTTGGTGCACTTGCTGACGTTACCGTTGTCCGCATCGACGCGGGCGAGTGCCATTCGGCAGCTGTGAGCGACGCAGGCGACGTCTTCACGTGGGGTTTTGGCAGCTCCGGGGCGCTCGGGACTGGCTCGCGCGAGAACGAGTTGCTGCCGATCAAGGTTGCAGACACCGCATGGACGCACAACAATGGCGCCGATGGTGCAGTGGCTACTGTCACAGACGTCGCGTGCGGCGGGTACCACACACTCGTGAGCACGAGCACTGGGAAGCTGTATGGCTGGGGCGATTCGGCGGCCGGGCAGCTTGGCGCTGAGCACCTCGCGTCGCCTGACATGGTCGTGCTCACACCCACCGAGATCCGCCTTCCGACGGTAGAAGGCGGAACAGCAGGAGCAGCTGCGGTCCGCGACGTCGCGAGCGGAACGTTCACGTCGGCTGTATGCACGGCCGACGGTCGGGTGTTCCAGTGGGGCTCGGCAGCTGCCGGCAACGGCGCAGTGTTGCAGCGCAAGCACGCCGACGTCACGTGTGTGACGGCGCTCGACGAGTTTGCAGTCGCGCGGATAGCGTGTGGCGCGTACCACACGGTCGCAGTCACGCGCGGCCTCGAGTACGCGTGACGAGCGTGCGTACAATTTGGACTGGACTGGGCAGGACTGGATAGGAGGACAAGGAATCGTCTGTTTGACTGAGTGGGATGTGAGACGATAGAAACGACAGTGTTGATAGCAGCGACAACTCTGTGATCTGTTGATACGGCAACACTGGGGTGTATCGTCCGTTCATTATCCTCTCAAGTCGTCTATGAAACAGGACCTATAAGTCCACGACATACGCGGTCTGTTGCTCATCACTGACGTTGACAGAGCAGCATGTCTGACGACTGCCCTAGGACGCTCGACACTATGGCAGCGCCGTTATCGGTGCTCTCGGAACTGCTAACCGATTGACCTTCGAGTCGTCTTCGTCACTGGACGCAGCCGTTTCGCTCGGCGTGTGACTCTCAGAGTAAGCAGCATCAGCACTGATATCGGTCGGATGACGCTGAGTGCTGCCACTCGACCGCTCGCAATCTGTCACGCAAGTCGCACATTACATTGTCAGTAGAGCACGGTAAACATGCCGGCACCACCACAGCCGCCGCGTCGGCCACAGCCATCACAGTCGCCAGCATCAACAACACTCTCGCAGGTCGTAGTCTCCATGCCTACACAATCGCGTCCACATCCAAAGCCCGGCGTGCTATCAGCGACGCAGCTCCAAGCGATCCAGCAGCAGCGACTCGAACAGCGCCGACGCCTGTCGTTCAGCGACGTCGTGCGCGGCACGGTTGGCGTGCGGCAGATCAAGCGCTTCTTGTACGTCTGGAGCGTCGTCGTTGTGCTCATGGGGCTTGGTTTGCTCGGGCTCGGACTCTACCTGCTCTACGTCCAGGACAATGTCCACATAGCACCGACGTTTGCGTACTACGTCGCGACGTTCACTGGCCTCGCGCTCGCACTGCTCGCCGTGCTCGGGCTCTGGGGACTCCAGCAACAACGCCGCTGTGTGACCGAAGGCAAGCGCAACTACGTCCTCGGAGCGGTGCGTGCGTATATCTGCGAACGTACGGACTGGTGTATCTGTACTATACAAACTTGATAGTATGGTGTCGCTTGAACTCGCATTGGACTTGGACTCACACATTGGATGGGCTTCAACGCCACGCTCATCGCTGCAGTTCATCTTCCTGAGCGCCGCTGGCTCAGTGATCCTCGTCATGGGTGGCATTGTCGCGCTCACGCTGCTCGGCGTCATCAAGCAGGCCGAGACCGACGACTTTGCGCTCGAGCGTGTGCACGAGTTTGAGACCGCCGTTGTGACGAACCTCCATGCGTACGTGCTGCGCGACCAGAATGGCTGGCGCAGCATCCAGCAGACGCTCAACTGCTGCGGCTATGCGAGTGCAAAGGACCTGAGCGCAAGCGCAGCGCAGCAGCCATGGACCAAGTCGCTGGTCGCAATGGTCGACACTGTCAATAGTGTCGCGGGCAAGACGTGTGCCAAGAACGCAGCATCCGAATGCGCGACTGCAGGTGCCACGCTGCCATGTCCACTGCGCGGTCGCACGTGGTGCCGCGACACGTTCTACGCGCTCATGCGGCAGAACTACCGGCTCATTGGCGTGTTCGCGCTTGTCGTCGGCTCTGCACAGCTCGTGTCGAGTTGTTTTGCGGCGTTCACGCTGCTCTGCGACGTGCGCATGCTGCCAACAACGCGGTCGCCTGCACTCGAACTGCCGCATCGCGCGTTGTCGCCAGTCGCGGCGACTGCATCTACATCTGCATCACTGTCGAGCAGTAGCAGCCGCCAGACGAAGACCACGAGCAGGAGTCGCAAGTGACGTGGCGCGAGCACATACGCCACGCTGTCACTA
>JAADWX010000779.1:0-14482 GCA_023336405.1 Globisporangium echinulatum | reverse complement strand
CTCGCTGTCTGTCACGAGTTCACGCCAGTCTGGCTGCAGTTGCATGTAGAGATGTGCTGTCGCCATCTCGATCCAACAGGTCTTGTTCGTGGCAGTTGATTTCAATGATGAGCGTTGCCATACGATGTGCGATACCTCACTATAAAGTACTTTGATTGACCAAATATCTGCAAAGTAATTATCAAATGTGAGGAAACAGCTGCAAAAGAGCTATTATAATACATGGTGCGAGTATATATTTGCTATATGTTGCCAAGCAATCAAGATACAATTTGTGTTTGCCTCTAACAAATGTGTGATCAACAAAATAGTCTGTTTTGCAACCGAATTCCGAGTCATTGGCTAAATGTACTCACAAGCATTATATTGGAATAGTTGGACAAGACAAATGCTCGGTATATATTCACTCGTTATTGCCTCGTTCGCGAAAGAACTCGACAATAGCGACCGATTAGCAACGACAGCCCGTCGAAATACTGGACATTGCATCGCGTCGCGGATGGCAATTTGATGTGAAAAGCGCTAAGAGACTATCGAATGAGAAGACGCGAAAGGAGATCGAGAACGGAGTTCTTGCCAGCACCAACGACTTTCGTTAGCACTTATTCGATCCTACAGCCCAGCCTTTTCGTATCATCTCGTGTTATTTTCGACCGACGTGCTCGCTACATCTCACTCGTCAGCATCGACATCCATCCTGTCGAGGCAGTTGCATGGACGAATCGAGCACGCTAGCGATATCCGTTTAGACCTGCAGTGCTTTTTAGCGCAGCAACAATAGCAACAGCAGCAGCATATGAGAGCTGTTCATACAGATCGTCCGAATCTGAGATCGGCTGAAGATGCTCGGTATGCGCTGCGAGAGTGAATGTCCGTCCAAAACTGCACTCTCGTTTCTCAAGTTTCGTGTCAGATTCGAGCTGGAGGAGCAAGTTCGGACTCGGATACAAGTGTGTCATCGCCACCTCAGCCAGCGAGATCTGCAGATCTCGCACGCAAGAGTATGCGCGAGCACGAGCATGCACGCATGCATCTCCGTACTCACGTCAGTCGTTGATGCAGCCAGCACTCGAGCACATGATTCACTGTCAAACCTGTCTCGAACGACAAGGCTCACTGATAAAGTGAGAGCAACAGAAACTGAGAGGCACGCGACGATGTCCAGTCAAAAAAATGAATGGAGCTCACTGCGCGTGCTCACACTCGCGAACGGCGCTTCAGTCCTCGTTATCAGCCAGCAAACGATAGATACCTTGCATCTTCTGTGCAGCACAACATCCACCTACCACACACATACGCGAACAATCAGCTGAAACTGCGCTGTGTCCAGCCATCCAACCACCTGTCGATCGGATGGAAGCGCAAGACACTAAAGAGGCCTGCATCTCGCTTGTGTTATGTATCAACTGAGTGAACCAGAACATCTCGATCTCGATCTCTCTCTCTCTCGATCGCTTCGTACTGTTCGACCTCGGATGCATACTGGTTCGCTCTATTCGCATCTGCAGACATGCATGCTGCTAGCTTCTCATATGCATGCACGCACCAAATGACTGCGCATCGAGCAAAGCGCGAGCAATGTTCTCGCGATCTGGGTGCGAGCACCGCAGGTCATACCACACGAGCCTGCTGTGGTTCTTCTACCTCGCGCAGACGTCATTCAGCGACGCCACCGAATGACGGCTCAGCAGTGACGACGACTCACAGCGAATCACAGTGCGTTTGGAGCGAGTTTGAGCAGCGTCAAACAAGTGAGGCAAGGTGAGATGGATCACACCGACCGTAGAGAAGCGCGCATGCAGTCGTTCAGTTTGCTCGCTTCGTCGTTCGTTGTGCTCGTCGACAGTCAGAGACAGGTCGCATGTGTTTGGCGTCGATGTGCGTCACAAGCGCGAAAAAAGTGTAGGTTTGGCCGATCCGTGACGCGTTCAAAGCAGCAAATCCGCGTGCAAGAAGAAGCGAGTGCAGTGCGCTGATTCGTGCAGCGAGCGCTGACGCACTGTGCGTCTTTCCCTTTCTTTTCGCACTACTGCAGCTTGCTGTTGCTGCAAGAAGTATACAAATCGCAGGTCTACGTCGTTATTGACGACTCACTGGCTGTTTGGTGCGTGTCACGACACACACGCACCAATCATGGACGACGCACATTTGATGTGATCGATTGCCACGTCACATATCTTTTCTGCTTGGTGGCGAAGCGTCACATTGTGCACAGACAGCACATGGCGCGCATCGCGTGTCGTCGTGCACTCCGAAAGCAGACGATTAAGAACTCGCAGTCAACAGACCACCACTTGTCGCATGCCACTGTAGCGGGTGCGAGCACATCTGCGAGATCACGAGCTCTTGCGTGCAGTCGAATACGTTCGCGTCTGTGTTGGCTAGACCTGTCTCTGGGCTGGCTCTGGCGATCCAACAATTGGTGCTTGGTGCGTGACTGTCACGCATTCGATGTGTGTGTGATCGTGCCTGCTCCTACTACGACTGTGTAATGAGCAGCGTCGCGAATCTGTGTGGTCAGCGCTTCTTTGTCTGGACTAGCAAGGCGTGAGCGCATTTCCACACCAATCGAGTTCTCTCTCTCGACTCGAGGTCATTCCAAAACTTGCTGTCTGCTGGTCACTTGCCACTCAGACACACATTCGACAGTTTGCCAGTCTCACTCGACAACGGCTGCATCGGATCATACACTTCATCACAACTGATCTCGTTACGACACACAGCCAGCCAACTGGCATATCACACACAAAACCACACCAACAACAGACACACGATGAACTTTGGTGCATTCGTGTCTCCGCCACATCGGCGCTATCCAGTCGGCACCGAGTCGCTCAACGCACACCAGCGCCACACAAGCGACAGCGAATTGCCAATGAAAGGACTGTCGATGAAGACGCTGAGCGAGTGTCCACGCCAAGCGCTACCGCTTGATGTCCACGTCTCGTCAGCAGGCGTCGTCGACGACCACGTCGAGTACACTTGCGCGATGCACAGCGTCGTGTCAGACAAGTCCTGGCGCGTGACGTACCGCTACTCGGCGTTCCACGCGTTCAAGAGCACGGTCGAGGAGGTCTTGACGTGCGACTCGACCAAGTGCAGCGGGTCGTGCCAGGCCATCCGCGACTACATCCACGCGTGCTTCCCGAAGAAGCGCGTGCTCTTCTCGACGTCGCCGCGCGTCGTGCGCGACCGCGAAGTGAAGCTCGAGAACGTATTGCTGCACTTGCTGCGGTGTGTGCTGCTGCCAGGGAGCGCGATGAAGTGCCTCGACGCGCGCCGCAACTTGCCGACGCACCTCTTTGAGTTTCTCGGCGTGACGGACGCGCTCGACCGCCGCTCGCTGCTGCAGATCTTTGTCGACAACTATCAGACAGGACTCCGTCGCGCGTCGTTCGGCAGCACGTCAACTGCGTGCTCGGACGACTGGCACGCGTCGAGCGCATTTGACGGCGTGCAGTGCGTCATCTGTCTCGAAGACATTGGCGACGCGAGCAGTCACGGCTGCCGAGACAGCAATAGCAGCAGCAGTAACTCGTGCAGTCACAGCCATAGTAACGAAGAGCACTATGACGACGTCGACGGCCACTCGACGCATGGCGACCACGACCACAGCACGGACCAGTGTCACTGCTGCGACGACAACACCGGCGAGAGTCCACTGGAAAGCTCAGCTATCAGCTGCACAGACACCGACGACAACAGCTGCATCGACGACGACGACGCTACCACTCTTACATCCACTGCTGCGGTCGAGCTGCCGTGTGGCCACGTGTTCCACCGCGCATGCGTGTTCGAGTGGCTGCTGTTCCAGTTCCACTGTCCGCTCTGCCGCAGTCGCGTGGGTCCGCCTGCTGTGACCAACTTTTGCCGCGCCAAGAACCGCGTGCAGTGGTGGCTCGGCGAGTTCGAGCACGACCCGCTTCACGACTGAGCGTACAGAGTGGACCACTGATCGTACAGCGTACTTGAATCGTACAGAGTACACCAAGTATACAAAATACACTATCAATCGTACTCGATGGACGCACTATGACTTGTATTCGATTTACGCACACCCTCGGATGTCTTTCATCTCGTTGTTGTCGTGGTCAGAGCTTGATCTGCATGCTGATGCATGGTGCTGCGAATGACTACAGTGGTGCATTGTTCCGTGTCGATCGCTCCTTCGACGTCATTCAGCTGGCATGTATGCACAACAGACACAGTGTGGTTGGTCAACTTCGCACGAAATCCGACATTTACAACATGTTTGACAATTACGATATATTTATCCAGATGCATATATTGTACATTTGTTATTATAAATACACATTTTGAGTCGTACAAATAGCTTTAAATTTAACGATTATCGTATGAATCTCCCCATGTCCAATTTCTTGCGGCCAATCCACAACAAGCAAATCGAGCAGCAAGACCAGCATGGGCAAGTCATGTCGTGACATGGCAGAAGCGCTGCGCGACTGCATGGTCGAGGAAGAGTGCATGAGCGACGGCACGCGCACACTCAAGCAGTGCCTCAAACTACGCGAGTACGCGCACGAGTGCAGGGTGCGTCCATCCAGTCTCGCACTGCTGCATATGCTGTCGTCGGCATTGCAATGCATGCTGCTGCGTGATCATGAACGCTCTTTACTGATCGCATCTCTGTGCGAACACACATGTGCGTATTGCATTCACATCTGTACCGCCACTGTCCACCACGACAGGGCTACCGTCAGGCGTACTTTGAGTGCAAACGTGGACAGCTCGACATGCGCACGCGCATTCGCGGTCCCAAAGGCGGCAACTCCAAGCCCGAGCCTGTCGTGCGCAAGAGCAGCGACGAGCAGTAGACCGCGCCACGCGCCTCTTACAACGAACAACACACAAAGCAACTGAACCAACGCAAACACACGAACGCACACACCACTCGTTCGTACACACCTCTTTCCATAGCAAACTCTCGTTGTTGATGCATCGATCACCACACGCTGCTGCTGTGCTTGGAACTGGTAGTACTACGTAGCCGACGCAATGCGACACAGCTACAACTGCCGACAGCGCAGCTGTGCGAGACGAACAAGTTGCGGTGGGAGACTCGCAGCAAGTGCCGACAGACACTGCGAAACTACTGCTGCGTCGCTCTCAAACAGTACGTGCTGCAGTAGTTGCCGTAACAGCCAGCGCGTCGATGCGCTCGTTTCAACTGCGAGCTGCTCGTTGAGGCGCGCGACAACGTCGATCAGAATGAGTGGCTGCAGGGCGTCAGTCAGTTCCATTACAGCAGCCGCCAGGATAAAACATCGTGTAGCGTCCGCGTCACTGTCGCTAGGCAGTGCCACGAGCGCAACGAGCGCGCGCATCGCCATGTGCAGTCCAGCGACCGACTCGTGTTGTAGTGCGTCAGCAGACGCTGCTGCTGCTTGCAATGCCAGTGCACGCACAACGACGCTGAACGCCACGAGCACATGCGGCAGCAGCGTCGCTGGCGTGTCTTCGAGGTCGCGCGTGAGTTCGAGTAGCACAACGCGCTGGTGCGCGAGCGGCAGCACAGCAAACGCTGCACTACAGTCGAGTCGTTGTTGTTGCAATGGTTGTTGTTGCTGTTGCTGTTGTTGTTGCGCATATGAGGGCGATGGTGCTGCAAGTAGTGACGCAAACTTCACGACCACGTACGCTGCGTTCGCATCATAGGCGCGACGCAGTTGGTCGGCAGTAGCGACGAGCCGCGTGCGCTTCTGTGTGCTTCGCTCGTTCCAGTGGCGGTCGCGCACGAGTTGCTGCACAAACGCATGAGCGTCACCGAGTGCGTCGTTGTGCTCAAAGACCTGCAGTGCCGCGCAGTGGCGCAGCAGTGCATCAAAGAGCATCGGTGCAAGCAGTTTGCCCCAGCGTAGACGCACGACAACACTGTTCGTGGGCGCCAGTGGCTGAAAAGAGCTCCGTTGTTGTTGGTGTCGTTGTTGTTGCTGCTGTACTGACGCCGTTTGCTGCAGCTGCGCGTCGCACTGTGTAAGTGCGAGTGCATGGAGCTTGGTGGCGCAAAGCAGCGAGAATGGCGCGAGCGCGTGCGCGTTTGCAATGTACATGTCTAGGAGCTCATCGACGCTGCAGACGAGCGCGTCTGTTGTTATTTTCATTGCTGTTCCTGTTGTTGTTGTTTTGTCGAGCTTGTTGGCATTGCTGTTGCTGACATGTTTGTCGTCTAGCGACATAGCCTCGAACGGCATGAGCTCGTGCAGCAAGTGCAGGAGCGTCTGCCGCAACGCTGGCTCGTCCTCTGTGAGCAGTGCAGCGCTCAGCGCACTCTGCCAGAGCAACGCGGCGCTGCTGCTCGTGCACACATCGTCGTGTCGATCGCAATCGTTGCTGTCGTCGGCGTTAGTGCTCACGTGATTAGTGGCGATAGAGTGTGATGCGCGAGCGCCGCTGGATGTAGTGACAACACCGCTAGCAGCAAGCCACTGGAGCAGCCATGCTCGGAACGGCAGTGGCAAGCCACGTCGCTGCAGCCATGCGCGCAGCAGCCGATCGAACAACGCGGCGTGCTGATGTCTACAGTAGCTGAACAGCGCTTCGACTCGCAGCGATACATCATGAAAGTCGGGCAAGTGCGGCACGATCACGTCGATCGCGTGGAGCAGTGGCTGCGGTTGAATCGCGTCAGCTGCTGGTGATGCAGAAGCGAGTGGGTTTGCTGCTGCAATGACTGACGATTGCAGAATCACTGGCTGCTGCTGCTGTGTATCCGCATCATCAATCAGGTGTTCTTCTAGTAGCGCATCGTGCCACTGCGTGTGTGTGTGCAGATGCGATTGTGCGTCGCCGAGCAGCAGCAGCCGCAACAGCGCTGACTGCTGCTGCTGCTGTTGTTGGTCGATCCGAGTCATGATCGTTTTTGCTCCCAAAATGAGAGGCGTAATGCCCATCAAACAATTCACGATGAATAGTGAAACCAAGCTGCTGATCACAACTTTGTAGTGCGCGATGTCCACTCCTCTTTCATTCTCTAACGTATTTGCTGACAACCATCTCATCCACAGCACACACACACACAAACGCCACGTGTAAGCAGCACACCACTCGCCTCGCAACCTACTCGCGCCAGTGCATCGCCTGATTCATCTCGATATACACATGTACGTCTTGCTATGATGGCTGTTTCCCAGCTCATTGTGCTTTGTTGCTGCCTTGTTCCTGACGCATTCGTTTGACTGACAACTTTGTGATCCTCTCGGCATACTCGCCGCCAACAATGTCAGAGTCTATGTCGGATTTGTGGCTGTTGCATACTAGTCGCGCCGCTAACAATGTCGAAGTCTCAGTTTCCGCAGCAAAGATCGGCGTCGTAAAGGTGACGAGTGGAGTGGAAACCAGCGATATCAGAGCAGCCGATCAAGACAAGAGTGAATGGGGCTGATGTATTCACATGCATGTGTGGAAATACGCACCGAGGAGCTGCAGTTATTGTCCTCTGTCTCATTCTCTCTTCATCACTTCCTCGCTTGGCGTCGCTGCTTGGCACCTAGTCGACGACCTCCCATTTCTGGTTTTCATCACTTGGGTCACACGGGTTGAGGGTCGCCTTGCTTCCTGTGGCAGTCACGCACAAGGAGGTGGATGTCGGGTCTTGGGAGTCAGCGATGGTGAAGAGCGTTTGCAGTGCCGAGTCGTACATAAACTTCTGGTTGGCTGCGCTGGAGTCACAATCCGCAGCCGCAAGAAATCCGTTATCAACGCTCAGACAATCCTTCGGGAAGTCCACCGATTCGATCTGGTTCGTCACGACACTGTATGTGAACGTTTGCGGCAACCTCTTCGGTCTGCATGGAGCCACGTCGTTTGGCAGTGTTAGGCAGATAATGAAGCTGGATTTCTGGAGTATGAACGGAGATCCGTCTTGGAGAGCAGGAGGGAGAACCGGAGCCGGTGGTGTTGTAGGAGCCACCACCAGCTCGAAGATCTGGTTCATGGTGTTTGCGTTGCATTGTTCCAAAGTTGTGTCGCTCTGCTCACCGGATCTCCAATGCTGACGTACTCATCACCTTGATTTGCAGAGCGAATCTGTATGGTCTCGCTAACGTATTCGAAGTCCTGGTTGGCGTTTTGGTCGTCGCACGTCTCGAGCTTGAGGCCGTGGTTGTTGACAATACACATTGTTGGTTGGTCGAACGAACTCAGGCGCTTCGTTGTCACGTCCAGCTTGAAGAATTGGGATGGAGCGTTCGAGTCGCACGAATCGGTGCCGTACACCAAATTGCCGGAGATGTCGACATCGACGCACGTAGAGCTCAGCACGACGCTGCGTAACTGGAATTTGGCGCCTGCAGCCACTGCGTCGAGAATCTTCTCTTTCTCGCTGATCGCATCGACTGCGTACACGACGCTGAAATGCTGGTTGGCGTCCCCAGAGTTACACGTCGTCGCGGAGAGCTTTGTCTCATCAGGAAGCACGCCGCCGCCGTCGGCCAGGCACTTGTCCGTGCCTTCAACCCCGAACAACTGCGTCGCTTCGTCGTACGTGATTTCTTGATCATGGGCGGCCCCTGCACAATCTTGAAGCGACATGTTGTCGCCTACCGTCATGCACAGGTCTTGGTTGCTCTTGACGCTGATCTTCGACGTTGCGTCGTCGTATACGAGCGCCTGCCCCTGCTGGTTCGGGTTGCACAGTCGCATGGCAAAGGTGACACCAGTTCTACTTTCAGCACCTGCATCGGCGCACAAGCTGACCTTGTCGCGGGACTTCAGCATGAACGGTCGACTAGAAGTGAGCGGAGTTGCCGGTGCTGGCGTGGCACGGTCTGACATCGCCTGGTTGCTCGCGAGGTTCCGCACTGGTGCGGAGCCGGTGTCGGAGACCAACCTCGCTGGACCATGCGCGGTAAACGCGAGTAACGCTGCTGCAGCGCCAAGCGAGAGTCCGAGCGAAAGTAGCTTGTTCCGCTTCGACTTGGACACGATCATGGATGCCGACTCGTTGCGAGCGTCCACGAGGTTGACGCACTGCTGAAAGCGACGCTTGCCAGTCGACACTTCGTGGTTGAGTCCGTACGTCGATACTGAGCTGGAGTCATCGCGACACAGCAACCGCCGAGGTGGTTAGTTGATTGACGAAGGGACTCAGATTCGCTCGGATCTGAAGCCAAGAGGTCGTCACGTGAAATGAACAGCATGAATGCCATTGACATTGAGGTGTTGCTTGGCCATGGAGCCGTGAGGACGCGTCGATCGCCATCCGTTGTTGATCTTGCGGCTAAGCTTTTGTGCACGTACAAGCCGTTGTTGTATTGAGCCACTGGAGATTTGTGAGAGGTTGCGACGATTCGATCTCCATCCGTTTCGAGTCTTGGCGCTTGCGTTTGCGTCTTATCGAAGCAATACTCAACCGAACCTGAATGCTGTGACGACCCTCGCATCGGTCGTCTTGCGTGCCACATACAAGTACGCCAGAACACGAGCGCTGGTGACAACTGAGTCAAAGCGACACCATACACGAGCTGGAATGATATCGAGCTGCTTTTGACGAATTTGAACACTTTTTCGCGATATCCTCTGATTGCCCAAAAGTGCTTTTTGACAAACGAATCGTAAAATCGACAAAACGATGCTTAATAACCGATATGCGCTCATAACGTAGCGAAATACAACAGTCTATCTTAAATATAATGTTTCCACCTTTTGTGGTTCGTGGCTCGTGCAGCCACACACCACACACGACACACATTCGAGTGACGACCACAAGCGAGCAAGGTGCGAATGATGCGACTTGGACGAGTTGCGCTCGATGTGTGCACTGTGCGCGCTTAACGCCCTCGATGCCTGCACTTGTGTATCAAGACAGCGACATGCTTACACTATGCTTCTGCTTGCTGGCGTTTGTGTGCATGCCTGACCAAGCAGCAACGAGGAGGCACGAGAGAGGATGCACCGCCTTCATGTGCACACTGCGAGTCGTCTTGGCAGCAATGCTGCTGCAGCGATCGCGCGTCGCAGCTTTGCGAGCGCCAAGAAAGCAGCCGTCGCTGAGAACAACTTGATGGAGAAGCTCGTCGCGTTGTGTCGCCACCGCGGCTTTGTCTTCCCAGGCTCGGACATCTACGGCGGCCTCGCAAACAGCTTTGACTACGGCCCACTCGGTGCGTTGCGTATGTCGTACCTTGTGTATACTAATACACATAGTAGCCTCTCACAGCCGACTCTTTCCGCCATACAGGCACGCAGATGAAGAAGAACATCCAGGACCGCTGGTGGTACGAGTTTGTCCAGAAGCGGCCGAACTGCGTCGGTCTCGACTCGGCCGTGCTCATGAACTCGGCCGTGTGGACTGCGTCCGGCCACGTCTCGAATTTCACCGACCCGATGACTGTGTGTACGCAGTGCAACGCGCGCGTGCGCGTCGACCAACTGCTCGAAGCTGCGGTCTCACCTACTGAAGCCGACACTATTCCTGCACTATCGCTTGCCGAGATGGACGCGATGCTCGTCCATCACAGTATCGCATGTCCGAATTGCGGCGCAGTGCACGCATTCCAGCCCGCCAAGTCGTTCAACCTGCTCTTTCGGACCAACATGGGCGCAACCGACGAGACGTGTGAGTGGATTTACTTGCGACCCGAGACCGCGCAAGGCGCGTACATCAACTTTGCCGCTGTCCAGAGCACGATGCGCAAGAAGCTGCCGTTCGGTGTCGGCCAAGTCGGCAAGAGCTTCCGGAATGAGATCTCGCCTGGGCACTTTCTCTTTCGCACGCGCGAGTTTGAGCAGCTCGAGCTCCAGTTCTTTACGCACCCGAGCGACTCGGACGCGCAGTTTGACTATTGGGTCGATGAGTGTTGGTCGTTCCTCCTCAAGTACGGGTTAAAACCGTCGAGTCTGAAGCGTCATGCGCATGCACCCGAGGAGCTCGCGCACTATGCGCGCGCAACGACCGACATTCAGTTCCACTACCCGTTTGGCTGGAGCGAGCTCTGGGGCATTGCGAACCGCACGGACTACGACCTGCGCAAGCACATGGACGCGAGCGGCAAGAGCCTGTTGTACCGCGACGCAGTGACGAACGACGAGTTCTTGCCGCACGTCGTCGAGCCTGCGCTCGGTGCTGGTCGCGTCATGCTCGCGATGCTGCTCGATGCGTATGACGAAGAGGAAGTGCTTGGCCGCAAGCGCACGGTGCTACGGCTCCATCCGGACATTGCACCGTATCGGTTCGCGGTGTTGCCACTCGTGAAGAAAGCGCCGCTCTTGGATGTTGCGCAGCAGCTCTTTACGGACCTCTCGCTCGGCGCGAGCGTCGACTTTGACGTTGCGGGCAGCATCGGCCGGCGCTACCGACGCCAAGACGAGATTGGCACGCCAATGTGCCTCACGGTTGACTTTGAGACGCTTGACGACCAGTGCGTGACCGTGCGCGACCGCGACACGATGGAACAGAAGCGCGTGCCGATCGCACACGTGCTGCAGGGTGTCGCACCCTCGCGACCGAGCTTTAGCTCGTTCTAGATTGGTCATAGAGAACGGCTTCGTACAGTGGTGGTCTCGTGTGCTTGAGCGCAACCGCACACCACCCACACGTCCATAGACAGCTCGACAGACTGAGATGCATAGACCATCATCACTCGAGCATAGACAGACTGCGTATTGCTAGAGGGTAACAAAACGAGGCGACAGCGCTGCGGCCGTCATGTTCACTTTGTTATCCATGCATTCGCTTGCTTGCTTGCTTGGGAGCTCAAGTGTGCATGGATAATAGACGATGAGTGTAGGTCATATGTGCGCAAAAGTAGCGACTGCAGGCAATCGCGCTACGCCGAGCACTCCCACACACTCGCAACCGCCATCCAGTAAGCCAGCTCAAAGCTGCTCACATCACGTTAGAGCTCTTCGTGCATAGCCGACGCGTCGGATGGCGCGTCACCCGCTCCCGCTTTCGCGGCCGAGAGGTCGAGGTCGACGTTATTGTCCTGGATCGCGATCGGCACGAACGTGATCGAACCCGCGAGGATCTTGTCGAGGAACTGCGCAATCGCATGCTCGTCACTCGCACCGTCGAGCACTAGACGATAGACAGCCAAACAATCATAAGGCAATGAGTGATGGTCAGTCACTTTCGACATTCCACAACCGACTGAGCGCCGTCTACGTACTCGAGTACTTGACTTTTCGGCCAGGCTTGAGCACGATCACGTCGCTCTTGCGCGCACCGAGGAAGCTCGTGAGCGACTGGAAGATCACGGCGTCGTGGTCGCTCGCGAGGAACCGGAACGGGTCGCGCCTGTACGTCTTCGCCAACGCTTTGAGCGTTTCGTCATGACCATCACTCGCTGCCGTCGCTCGCGCAACGATCACGCACATCTTGCCGCTCTTCTTGAGACACTCGCGCATGCTGCGGTCGTCGAGCTGCGCGACCTGTGCGCGCGGCTTCTTCTTTGCGACTTCTGGCGCTGGGAACAGCGGGACGTTTGCGAGCTGTTCGATGGCCGCACTGTCGAGTGCAAGTGACGTTGCAATAAATTGTATTGCGGTCTCTTCGTTCAGTTGCGCGACATCGGCGACCGAAAACTTGGCGCCACCGGCCGTGACAAACACGACAGTTGGTAGCTTGGCAGCTGTATACCACAAGGTTGGCATCAACGTAACAGACAGCCGACAGTGTTAGTTCGCGTAGCTCCCATTATTGCTTGCTGGCAGACAACATGAGTCGATCGCACCGTCGATGCCAAAGTGCTTGGCGACTTTTGCGTCGCTGCCGGGTACAAAACCGATCTGCACGGTCGGCTTCTTCTTCTTCTTGCCCTTTGTGAACTGCTCGGCCACGTTGCTGAGCCACGTTGGCGGCTGAGTATGGCAGGACGCAAGTGCAATTATATTGCGTGCGCAACACCAATTACAATAACAATATCAATACCAATATGATATCGTGCTCAGTCAGCATTGCGCATACGCCCAGCACCGTTCGAGCGTCATACAATCGACACATTGCCACATACGCACCTTGCCGCCAGCTTTGCGCTTGCTCTTCGTCGCGCTCGGGACGCTACCAAAGAAGATCGCAGTTGGCACTGTCGCGTGCTGTATCACGAACGGCTGGACACTCGCAAACTCGAGCGTCGTGACGGCTGCAGAGCGCACGCCAAGCGCTTTCGCAGCGTCTGAACTCTTGACGTACTGCACGATTTCGCGCGTCGTGCGACCGCCGCGGTAGTCACTCGGTGCGCTCTTCTTTGCGGCAAACTCTGGCGAGATGGACGACAATATATTGGTATGTATGGGCATACGAGTGTGTGTATGAGAGGACCTAAAGGCTGATGAACTGGCGCACACGTACCTTTGAGCGTCGGGTAGCCCTGGATCTGGTACTTTTGCGCCAGTGCTGGGTGCGCCGTTGCGTCCACGGCACCGAGACGCGCCTGCAGTCACAGACAGATGCAGTGACGATCCAGCAGTGTAAGCAATGCATGTATGAGAATGAACGACAGCAGTGCTGAAACAAGGACATCACGCATGCGCTACGTACGTGCTTCTTGAGCTTCTTCGCGGCGGCTTTGTACTCGGGCTCGAGCTGCTTGCAGTGGCCGCACCTGCAGATACACGCACACGCACGCACCAATTCCAAGGCATTCAGTACGTTGTACTATGCCGTGACGCACACAAGCAGCAGCACAGTACGCCCCATGCAAGAGCGCTACGTGAGACGCACCATGGCGCGTAGAACTCAACGAGCCAGTAGTCGTTGCTTTGGAGCACCTCTTTCTCAAAGTTCTTGTCTGTGAGGATCACAACGTCGTCCTTTGCGCTGTAGTCGGCATATACGCCACCAAGCAGTAGCAACAGTGCGACCTGCAGCAGCAGCGCGAGCAACAGCATCGGACGCGCCATCATCTTCGCTCTTCACTCTTCGCTCCTTTTGTTGTCAATTACAAATGTTGTTGCATGTGCCACGTGTATCCTGTTTGTCGTTACTGTCAATAGCGAAAACGAGCTACTGACAGTGATTTAGACTGTGTATGTAGTATAACTCTATAAATAGCTATCACTAATTTAGGGATGGATGTCAATTGTTGCAGCACATAAAGCAACATGTTGATCTCGGTTCGGCAGCATATGACTCAGTCACAGCGTTGTCAGCGACTATCGACAGTGCGACCGCTGCCGCTGAAGTGAAAGCAAACCAGCGTGTTGCCGAAGTAGAGCGCATGGCGGAGCAAAGAGCTCGCGTGGCGGAAAACGCGGCTCGAGTAGCTGAATGGAGGGCTGATCGCAGGATCGAGCGGCTTCCTTTTACTAATCACGGTCGAGAAGCAGCGTACGCCCGATTACAGACTTTGCTCAACACCGCGGCGTGGACGCTTGACATCGCGATTTATCACTGGTCTGATGAAGCTACGCTAAACATTGTGCGAGATCGAGCGCGTCAAGGTGTTCAAGTCCGTTATATTTGATAGAACACAGCCGAACGGTTCAGCTACCTCATACCTGAATCATCGCAACGTTCAAGTGT
>JAADWX010000778.1:0-14489 GCA_023336405.1 Globisporangium echinulatum | reverse complement strand
GTTTTTAGTGGCACTTGCGAGCGCTCACAATGCATCTTAATAGTGGACCCCGCCAACAGAATCAGCGGCTCATTGATGAATTTGCTATCTAGTGCGCAGGCCGAAAAGTGGGCGAGCGATGGATGTTTGTGCTAAAACTGTTTTCTGGCGTTTTCTCAGCCTACAGAGAGAGACAGGCCATTTCCTCACACCTGTGATTCCGAGCCAAAAATTGATGAAAGAGTCACAGAGCCAACAACGCTTGATTTGTTACCCATTAATATTAACCCTAGTCGTGCCACATTGACCACACAACCGCCTGTTCAATGATATGTACCAGTGGTACCACCCTGTACCGCTATTTTGGTACTCGTCGGAGCGGTCGGAGCGGTCGGAGTGTTTATGATATGGTGCGGTACATTTCGACACTATTTATTTTGACACTATTGACAACGTCAGATAACTAACAGCAATCCTAATTATAACCCGTTATAACGATTGTGTAAAACACACATGTCCGTATATCAACTGGTACCTTTTGGGTTGTCTTGGATATCTGAAGAGCTAAGAAGGGTCCCCTACGGAGGTTAATAACCGTAGCTTTGCATCGGAGTCACTTTACAAGGCACATATCGGCTGTTGAGCAACGGCAGCTCACTACGCTCATATGAGCGATTAGACTACAATGTGTTATCTCATTGGAAATTTGGACAGTCGCAGAAAATTCATATAAAATATAATCAAAGGAATGTAAGTAAAAGACAGCCGACGGACCCCGACTTCTCCTGCTCACTGTTGCACTCCCCACCTTCCTGATTTGGCGACATGCAGAAAACAATGAGTACACTTTTAAGCGGACAGTTATCGCCTTGAGTTTAGACGACTGGGATAAAGTTTGTAAAAAGAAAGGAAACGTGGGGTTTTGCATAGTTGATTTACAGACGTTAATTCGATGCTAGGATTAGGAAACAGGGACAAAACATTTGCAACTGGATTCGAAAAATATGTGACTCAACTAAATTCGGAAATTATGCGACGGAATTTTTTGCTACATAAAGCCATTCCAACGATACAACGGTAATAAATTGGTTTGTGAGATGCCTATTCTGAATATACTTGTCCTTAACAAACTGTATACATTACATTTGGTACGATATCACTTTCGTGAGGCGATTTTGTGGATGGTAGTACATTTACTGCTGGAATGATGACTGAACATGTTACTTAATAACGGATTATTTATTACAAAAAGATGCTGATAAAAACCAAATCATTATGCCTATTATTATTCGTATGTAGATATGAAAAACGTTCCCGATACGATAAGGTATGTACTGCTTTCAGTACAGATCCTATCGGACTGTGGCTTGAAGTTAGTGCATCGATCATGCTGATGCGTAAACTCAACAGTGACATGGGGTTGTGCAACGACACGAGGCTTCGTGTGGTAAAGTCTCGTGGCAACTGCAGATTATAAGGCGAGGCGACCACGATTTCGTCCTCAAAATCGTATTGATCAGTAGTGACAAAGAACTTCCAATCCAATTGCGATGAAAGCAATTTTTACTCATGTTACTTTTCCGATGACTAAAGCGGAAAATTAGTCACTCCATCACCTCGGCCTAGGACTCTGCCTCATCCCTTGTTATATATTAAAACGATACCGTAGACAACTAGTATCGGTCCAAATAATACCCTCTTCTGACGATTGTTAACAGTGTCGCAAACCATGACCCTAAAGACTCAGATCTTAAAAAGCGGTGTATATCATAATCCTTACCGCTCTAGTTCGATCACTATCATCGATTGAACATCATAAGTGCTCCAAACCTACACTTCTTTGTCGCGAAGCGAATAACGCTCAGCTAGACTATCTATATACGTATTCTCTCAACGCTCGCGGCGTACGGTAGGTGGAGCGCAATATTCGGCGTTTGACGGTATGTGAAACACTTATTTATTTAAAGGGTACATATATAATAAGAACATGTTGACATGTTCGTACTGAAGCTATCAACTTGATTTAATATAAAAATGTTTCGAATTACAACACACACCAACACAACCCCTTTTTGACTTATTATGTTTCAACACGATACATTTCCGTAAGGTACGTTCGACTCAACACGTTTCTACTATGTACGTGACGACATAATACATTTAGACACAACATATTAGGAAACAGCACATATTGACACATAACACATTTTGACACGTTTACTGTCTCGACAATAAGTGGTTTGAAACTTCGATTCGAAGCAATTCGACAATATTATAATTATCGCTTTGACGTCTTAGGTTTCAGCGGAACACTTTATAACACTATCTAAATCAGCAGGACATATCACGTCCCATCTTTATAGCGTTCGACAGTGTAAATATGACAAATCGACAATGTGCATTTTGACACGGCGAACTCCCATAAACCCCGTCAACCTCCATTAAATATTCATTACTGCGCGTAAACCTTAATTACACTCTTACGACTATTTTTCTTGAAACTACGCGCAGATTATATTCCGTTGCGACTCCCGTAGATCACCAATATACTACCCCCTTTACGACTCCAATTCGTTGCGACTCCTGATAGATCCACATCATCACAAAATTGACTTTTTTGCGATTGTGTGAGGTTCTTGACTAATGAACATCAAATGTCACCCTAACCTTACGAAGAGGCTAGCGCTCGATTAGTCTATACACATAAATTGATATACCGTTATTCAGTCACGCCCCATTTCCGTAATATTGTAAATGGTGTAAATTGATAATGTTTATTCAGCTAATTTATAATAGTTGGTAAGGATTACTGCAATTATATTCTAGACATGATGATCTTATATCATCAAAGGTGTTCTTTTGCGAATGCAGAGCAACGGGTACCAACTGCGAGGGACGGAAACCGCCCCGAAGCAGGCGGTACTTCGTCTCACATGTCGTCAGCAACGCGATCGCAGTTGCAAAGCAGTTGTTCGAGCTCATACACAACAGCAGCAGTAGCGACTAAGATGACAGACCCGAGCAGTCCAACGCTTCACTCGCAAGTACATTCCAGCACGTTGTCGTGGAGCTGCTCGCAAACATCGTGCTCAATGCGTCTGCGATCCGCAGCGCTGTGAACGACGGCGCTGCTGCACAAGCTTATCACCTCGGACGCGTCTACTGCAGTGACAAACACAGTTGCTCTGTATGTGGTGAGATCGCTTGCCGCTATTAATTGTGTGATCGTGTACACGTACCCCATTTAACCGACCGCATGCTCCAACATTCGTCCACACGCAGACTCTCATGGCCAGATGCGCCTTGATCATGCGTCGTTGAGAACTGACGTGATACATGACCGACAAGGCAGCGGTTCGTACAAGCCCACGCACTCTCGTGCAACATCATTCTCTCTTGTAGAGAGGCTCACGCAAACGCACACGCCTACCACACTGCCTTAATCGTTTCATGTCATGCTGCACTTCGACAACCCATTGACTATCGTCTCGTCCAGCTACTACTACTCTGCTCCTGTATGCACCTCATCTCGTTCCCAATCTCATTGTCTGCTCGATCTCATCTCATTCCCAATCTCCTTCCTAATCAGCACACCATGTCGTCGTCTGGCATGTCTTCGTCGTGGATCACAATGTCGTGACTCGGGTCTTCAAAGCCATCCTCACCGTCTTCGAGCAGCACGGGCCGCGTCGAGTCTTCGTCGGGGACATGGAACAGACACTTGCGCACGAGAAAGTCCGCGCGCTTGCGCTGCGCCGTGACGCTCGCAGGCGTGTCGTCAATACAAACTTCAAGTAAGTACTTGAAGAAGAACATCGTGCCGGCAAAGAGCGTAAAGTACCAGACGCGCATCGCGACGCTCACGCCGTTGAAGTAGTTGCCCGTGAACACGATCACGCCGCCGTTCGTGCAGATCGAGATCGCCGCCATGGCCTGGAGCACTTGGTACCACGAGCCAATGTCCCTCACATTGTACGGTCGCGGCCGGCGCGACTCGAACAGAAGGCGATAGGCGTCGAGGCGGATCTCAAAGTAGTTGTTGAGGTACGACAGCAGTGGCGCGAACGGGAACGACACGACAAACATCGTCGTGTACCCAAACTGGAGCGCCATCTCGGTGTAGTCATCGAACGTCCCGCGCCAGTCGTACTGCGACATGAAGAGCTCGCGCTCGGCCGCCGACTTGCGCGCTTCGACATCGGGGTCCGCAGCACCAAGGAGCTTGCCGATCAGCCGATACTCGTTCACGTAGACCCAGAAGCGCGGGATCGCGACTTCGGTCAAGTTGCCAATGA
Organism: Globisporangium echinulatum; assembly: GCA_023336405.1. NCBI lineage: Eukaryota > Oomycota > Peronosporomycetes > Pythiales > Pythiaceae > Globisporangium > Globisporangium echinulatum. The sequence goes on along the minus strand of JAADWX010000778.1, from coordinate 10,215 downwards.
ACAGGCGCGAGCAGTAGACGACTGCGACCGTGTACTCGAGCTCGTACATGCAGCTGATCGTGCAGCCCTCGAGCGAGTCCTTGAGGAACGCGACGTAGAAGAGCGCCGAGTAGTTGTTCACGAACTGGAAGATCACGGTCTTGACGATCAAGCTGTTCTCGTACGCAATGTCGGTCCGATGGTTCTCCTGGTCGTTCAACACGATCGAGACGACGCCGTAGACTTTTGTCATGATCGTGATCTGCACGACGTTGATCGTCGCCGCGATCATCGGCCCGAGCTGCACGTGGTACACGACGAGGTCGTCCGCGACGTCACCTTTCGTGAGGTCGTATCGTAGTACAAATGTCGCAAACACGAGGCCGAGCACGACGAGGATGAGGAACGCGATCACGGCCCACGAGTACGCGACGCGCTTGCGCTGCTCGCGCGGACTAAAGTACCGCGTCGGCTGGCCCGTGATCGGCGACGGGATCTTCTCGCCCTGGAACTGCGGCCGCATCTGCACGATCTGCGTGAACTCGGCCGTGCCCCATCGGAGCGTCTCGCGCGCCTGCACGCGCTTCCAGCTCTCGAGGTAGACGCTCATCCAGAGCGTCATGAACGCACCGAACGCCGGCGAGAGGTACGAGAACACAGCCTTGTGCTGGACAGATGGCACGAGGTGGTCGAGTACACCGGGGATGAGACCGATGAGCGCTGGGTACAGAAGCCACTTGGTGTAGTGGCCGAGGTAGAGAAAGTAGAGCGAGACCTTGACGCCAAAGTAGTCGCAGATGCGGTCGAACGGCTGCGCCATTGGCGACGCGTTCCAGACAACCCACTGCCGCTTGAGCTCCAACTTTTGGTCGTGCTCGTGCAGTGGGAAGCAGTCGACAATGATTTCGTCATACATGAGGCGCTCAATGTCGCAGCCAGCGCCGTTGCCGTGGTTCGTGATGATGTGCTCGATGAGCGAGAGACGCTCGGTGCTCCCAAAGAGCGAGCCGTACGTGCCCTTCTTGAGGTAGAACTTTTGCTGCTCCTTGTGCTGCATGTAGGCCGCAAAGATGTACTCGAATGGCGTGTACGAGTACTGATGCTTGACGTCACGAATGGGGAACGGCGCAATGTTGTACTTGGGCAAACCTTCGGCCGACGCCTTGCGGAGCTCGTCGGGGTCGAGCTGCAAGTGCATGCGCGTCGCTTCGGCCTCGTCTTTCAGGAGCTCCTCGGGTGCGCGGATCTTGCAAAACACGAGCTTGCCGCCGAACGAGTAGAAGAGCTTCGTCTCGAGGCCTGCAGTGCGCAAGCGACGAATGATCGCGTCACGTTGGTCGTGCGCTTCAATCGTCTCTTTTGGCGGGTTTGGGAACACCATGACGTAGTCCCAGCGCGTGTCGTCGTGCAGGATCGAGCCGTACGTCTTGTGGAGCGGCGACGGCGCAAGTGGTCGATCGATCTCGCGAGACATGCGGCTCGCCGCCGTCCACGGGGACATGTAGCTCGACATGGTGGCGACTGGTGACTGGCGGGTGTGTGCGAGCGCGCGCTAGTGTCGTTACGCCAGTGATGATGGCGCAGACAGTCAGTCACGTAACGCGAATGCGCGTTCGGCAGCAGGGACAATGACTGCCACGACGGCGATAGCGATCGACGGCTACTACGAGTGCTGGACGTCACAGCCACGCTTGCGTGTGAGTTGGTCGTGTCGGCCGTAGCGCAAAGGATCTCGACGCAGCAGAGCTTTTGAGAAAGTGCGTGGACGGTGACAAGCAAAGCAGCGGCTGGAAGCGCGCAAATCGAAACGTGCACGCTGCGAACCCAGACGTGATATGCGACTAGGTTTGTAATTCACAGATACATGAATGAGATCGAAGTCGTACTTACGCGGATGTCGCCAAACATGATTCAGACCTGATTCAACAGTTTCAATAAGAGCAATCCATTGATAGTCACAAATACAGCTATTTATTCGAGTATGTTACTGTTCGCAATAACATTTGGTATTCAACATATTAGTAATATTGTTCAAAGACAACATCACTCACTTCAAACAGTACAAGATAGTGTCAGTTTCATTCATAGAAAGCAAGGCAATTCAGACACCGGATACGATATACTTTCCTACAGTGATCACACTTTCATAATCACTACCGCATTTTAGTAATTACATTGCGCGTCAACTGGTTTTTAAATATTCAACTTGAAACCCCACCTTTTCTTGCATTGGCCGCCGAGCTCAACGTGTGCAGCCGTGCAGTTGGTGTCATACTGCACGCACTTCACAGTCGTGGATCCTCAGGTAGTAGACGTAGGAAATGAACGAGGAGGAATGAGAGCAGGTCGAACAAATTCCGGGGTCATTGTTGGCATCTGCTCTGTTGAGGAGATTCTAGCGTGAGCAGCAGAGCCGCCCAAGATGCCAATTAATGGTTATGTATGCGCATTTTAAACGACCAAACAGAACACAGATCTAGCAGGAAGCTGTTGGCCTCAGCAATATGGAACTTCGCAGGTGGGCACGCAAGCCCTTGCGACCTCCTGCAATTACAAGCCTATCGGACACGTGCAACTGCCCCGCATACACTCTTGACCTGGCCGACGGCTTTGCTTTGGCACCGCACAGCTGCCGCACAGCCCTCAATGACCAGCGATGTGCAAAACTACACCGAGAATAGTATCATCGTTCGACAGCTGCTGATTTTTGCACGTCGAGCAGCAGCGTATCTCTATCAGCAGTAGCAAATGCAGCGATTGGTGTGTTGCGATGCGATGTATAACCACACCACTTAGAATAGAGACCCATCTTGTCTCGTACAACAGGCGGTCCCAAATAGGGTTTGGCGGTCATGTCTTTCATTTTGATACATATATTGTTGATCATGTCTAGCATTTTACTCAGGACTCGAACGCAAAAAAACTTCGATCATTGGCCATGATGGCAGATCACACCCTCACATGCTCGTTTTACATCATCAAGTCTTGACATCATAAATTTACACCCTTAACACTCTTCGTGTTTCCGCATCATTGTAGCCTCATTTGACATATATGAATCCAAGTCTTGACATAAAGAATAAACACACACCCTGTTGTTTCTCATTATCATTATACTCTCATTTCGCGTATTTGATCAAAGCGTTTTGATTTCTATAAACTGCACACTACATGGGAATTCATACTTCACTGCTGTATTCAAAATGTCGAATATTGTAAATTGACAAATTGGCAGACTGCAACAGGGTCACACGCTAGAGATATTATATAACCTAGGTAGCAATAAATTGTGAGACATTAACAATCTAGTCTTAGTTTAGTTTCTATATTAATGCTGGCCTTATAGGCGGTTTGCACACAGTAGCGCATTGAGCTCTCAGGAGCCAATCAATTAGTTAAACTTAGCTCTAGTATCGGATACTTAGGTCTAGTTAGCGGCGCCCGTTACCGTGGTAGATTTCCATGTCAATCAAACTGTTCAGCTATTGGAGCAGAAGTGTCCAAGTTTTCTGTCGTTCCTTGCGGAAGGTGCTCTGCACGCTTCGTCTGTGCTTGTGCTGCGTAATCCGGGATCACTCGGTTACACAGACCCTGTAGGTGTCTAAAATAGCATCAAAGGTTCTATATCCAACAACAAGTAAATAAAACACCTTTTATATCAGGTTAGTGACGCAATGACGTTCGAGGAACGCCTAGTGGGAATTAGCGTATACGTCATATCGGGCCGTCGCGTGCAAAATATAACAACAATTTCAAACGTTGTACAATCAAGCCAGTAAACCTCGGTTGCCGCACCATCCTTTGCAGATGATTGTTTAGCGGGCTGTCAATCGTTGCTGCATATTTTTTTACATTTTTGGAGTATTTTATCAACTAAAATACTATCAATAGTCATGTGCCACGCTCGCATCTGTTCCAAATCAATGGTTTAATCCATATCTTGCTTTCATTATACGATCCCTGCCCTGTTGTCACGTCAAATGAAAACACTGAGAGGAAGCGAAATACGTAGGTTTAGTTTAGATAACTGCAATATGACTGCTGTTGGCTCAGTTACGCGGTAAGATTGCATCTAAGCACATCATTCAAACCGCCGCGATCTCGCGCTATGTCGTGTTGTTCATTTGTCTGCATAACTAAAGTATTGATACCTAGAGTGGCTAAAAGTGATAGCAGGACTATTGCACTGGAACGGAGCGGTAGTTGTTATGTAAGCTAAGTGTTGTATACAACTAAAGTGGATATTATTGGATCAAATGTACCTTTTATAAGCCAAAGCAGTTCCATCAGCGAGCACGTTATTAAGCAAAGTGAACAAAGCCGCAATAAACATAATTATTGTTCATTTTTGAAAGTATGAGTCAACAAAAATGCTATCCATTTTTGTACGTCGAAAAATATATGGAATGATGAATGATATTACATCGCGTTGTATTTTAGGCTTACTACAGATGTTTACTAACACGATACTCGTACCAACTCCTCTTGTACACTCAATCACGACATCTCTCGTTTTGGCGGATTCAGTAACGCTGGACTCTGCTGTCGCTTGCTTCGCGTTCACTAAGTCCTAACTAGCTTTGCAACCGTATAACAAACTTAGGATATCATCATTTGCCTCGAGGTCGATTGCGAAATCCAGCGGCGTCGATCCGAGTCTATTGACAGCATTGACGTTTGCACCATACTGCAGCAGTTTGTCCACAATGTCGCTCGCGTCTTGGGTCACTGCAAGATGCAGTGGCGTCTCGCCGTTGTTTGTCGCAATGTTGGGATCTGCACCGCTCGCGAGAAGCGCTGCGACGACATCGAGCGCATGCTCGCACGCCGCCAACACGAGCGGCCTATAGCCGTTCATGTTCCTAGCATTCACATCTGCACCGCGCGCGAGCAGCTTTGCCACTGCCGTATTGTGACCTGTTGCTGCTGCGTCGTGCAGTGGTGTGTCTGTCCAGACATTGGTAGCGTCGAGGCTTGCTCCTTCCGCCAGCAATAGCGCCATCATGTGCGCAAAGCCTTTCTCTGATGCAATGTGCAGTGATGTGCGCGCGTGCAGCGCCAAGAGGTCGACGCTCGCACCGTGCTGCAGTAGTAATGCAGCGACGCTTGTGTCGTCGCGGCAGGCAGTGAGGAACAATGGCGGCGGTTCGTCAGTGCCGACGACATCTGCGGGTACACCGAAAGCGAGTAGCTGGCGCACAATGTCTTCGTGGCCATGGTCAGCAGCGACTTGAAGTGCAGTCGCGTTGTGATTCAGTGTCCCGGCGTTCACGTTCGCACCGCGCGCAAGCAGCTCTGCTACGATTGCACCACAGCCGCTCTGTGCCGCGACGTGCAGCGCAGTCCAGCCATCTGCATCTGCTGCGTTGATGTTTGCACCACGCTCGAGCAGCTCGATCGCGATCGCAGTGCGTTCCATTGTAGCAGCAACAGACAGTGGCGATCGCCCGCTTCTCGATGGTGCGTTCACACTTGCGCCACGATCGACAAGCATCAACATGACCTCGAAGTGGTCGTGACGACACGCTGCAGTCAGCGGCGTGTCGCCCTTGTTTGTCGAAGCGTCGTTGTCGGTTGTCGATGTGTCGTCTTGGTCTGTTGGTAATTCGATCGCATCAAGGAGCTCGTGTGCAATGCCAACGTGACGGTCAATCAGCGCGCGTGCTGCGGCGACGTCGCCCTCACGACACGCCGTGAGCAGCTGCGTGAGTCTGTCAGTCATTAGTGTCGATGCGTGTGGTGGTGGGAGGTGGGAAGGTGATTGTCGAGGTGCTCGCTGCTACGGAGGTGCAATCGGACTGCTCAACGTTCAGTGTGCCAATCAATCTGCCTGTCAAACAGATGCATCAAAAGTGACTCCCACGATAATGTCACTATATAATGTCGAGTGAGGCATGCTTTACGCAGGCAAAACGCAAGTGCGTTAGGCTGGTCACCAATGCGAGGACGGTTCTGCTCAGCATTGATGCAGATGGTAGTGCCACAACGATCTCGAGGTGATGACCACACTAGCTCCACATTGACCTCTCACTTTTGACCTCTCACAAACGCATCGCGTCATCAGTAGCGACTCTTCACTTAACGAATCAATCGAGTAGCGAACTACTCACTCAGACACGCACGCATACGTTCTGGTCTGTACAATACGACCTCAGTTGCCTGCATCTCCGTCCTGCGCGCATGCGAGTACAAAGTCAAGGATCGCGCGGTAGTGCGGCTCGTCTACGCTTTTTGCTTTGCAGATCGTCATGTGATCCGAACCATCGAGCACGTAGAACGCGCCATAGCCTGGGTCGGCCGACTCGGGCTTGACGACAACCGCCGAGAGTCCAAGCGCAAGTGGTGCTGGCTTTGCTTCGCCGATGCTTAGGCAGTCGATGCCAAGCGCTCGAAACGCGTCATTGAGCGCTTCGAGGCGTCCGTCGTGGTCGGCGACGAGGTCCTGGAGCGCCGGGTGCGCCTTGATGAGCGACCGCACGGCCTCGGATCGCACGCCCTTTGCGAGGTCCGAGCCAAAATGTGGGACTGCAAGGAACACAGTGCCGCTTGTCCGTGCCGCCAAGTCGCGACTTGAGGCATTCGCAGCCATAGCTTGTTCGTGGGCGAGCAGTAGCATCTTCTTCACGAGGATGCCGCCCATCGAGTGCGTCACAAACACGACGCGCCGCGGCCGTTCATTCGGTTCGTTACTACTACTACTGCGCCCGCCAATGTTGGCAGCGTAGAGCGCGTCGAGCATCACGCGCGCGCGCTCGGCGAGCGTGAGCGACGGCCACGGACTCGACCAGCTCACGACGTTCGCTTCGTACCCGAGCGTCACAAGTCGTGCACTGACCCCGCGGTCGGCGAGGTCGCGCGCAAGCAACACGTCGGGCCAAATGTCGTTATGGCCGTCGACGGCGCTGCTCATGTCTGTGCGCCACGTCCCAAACGGGTGGCCGCGCAGACCGTGGACAAACACAAGATCGATCGCTGGTGCAAGTGTTGTCGTTGTCGTATCTGCTGCTGTTGGATCGTCCGTACTGCTATTACAGACCGACGCGTCGTCATCGCTGTCGCCATGGCCATACGGCACGATCGGGTGCACGCCTTCGCTGTACACATCGCATTCGAGGCTGCCAGTCGCAGCGAACGCTCGGTACGCCGCCATGTTGGCGACTGCTCTATAGTAGCTCGAGCGCTCCATGGCGTCGCAACGGTCATGCCAACGCTCAAGTTCGTGTCGCAACAACTGACCGCTCGGCGTCTGCTGCAACATGCGCTCGACGTCGAACGTGTCGGCGACAAACTGCTGCCACGCAACGCGTCGTCGCTCGATACTGCTGTCGTTGTCGTCATTGCTGGTTGACAGCACGTCGGCTGGTACGACGGCTGTCGCCTGCTGTGTGGTGGTGCTGCTGCTGCCTCCATCATGGCGTTCACTGTCACGTACAACCGCTTCGAGCTGCTTGCACGACGTTGCAACGAGGTTCGCAAGCACGCGCGCGCACTGGGTCTTGAGGTCCATGGCGCTGACAGTGTTACTGCTACTCGCAAGACGCGACTGACTCAAGAGCGCAATGAGCGGCACGACGCCTTGCTGCATCAGCTCTTCAAAGTGGTGCTGCACGAGCACTGCGAGCGCTGCGACGCCTGCGTCGACGACTGCAGGACGAAACTGCACGGCTTCGTTGCCGGGCGTGAGCTCGTGCGTGAGCTGCGCGATCGCTTCGACTTGCGTGACTGCAAGAATCTCGTTGCCGCCGGCGACGTGCCGCACGTGCTGCAGCATGCGTGTGAGCCACGCCTGGAGGATGAGGTCCTGCGTTGTAGATGTAGGTACAGGCGGCAACAGCGCGTCCTCGCCAGCCGCAGTGGTAGACGCCGACGCCGACGACGGCTCAGTGAGGTGCACGAGGCTGTCGATTGCGTTCCGTCGCACGTCGCGGTGTGCGCTGCCGGTCCAAGACGTTAGGATGTCGATCCACCCGAGGTCCGTGCTGCTCTCGTACTCGTCGGCGCCGACCACAGGGAGGTCGCTCAGGTCCGTCGTGCTGCGAAACACGCGCGACATCGGCAGCGTCCGACGTGACTGCAGCAGCAGCAGCGATGATGGCGACGGAAGACCAACGGCTGATGCCGTTGTTTCCGACGACGTCAGTGCGGCTTGGCCGTCTTTGTAGCTCGTGCAGACGTTGCGGACGGCGCGTGAGACGTGACGCTGCATCGCAATTGCATCGTGCAGCTCCAAATGCAGTGGTGATGGCGCAGCAGCAGCACGTGCGCGCTTCCACTTGGACATTGTCGTCTTGACTGGTCGTGTCGTCGCTGCTGTTGTGTGCAATGCAACGGCGTCGTGGAGCCGCCGTGCGAGGTCATAAAGCGTCGCCATCGTCGCGGACGACTCGCTCAGGACCTGCCGGCCACGCGGGTGGCTGCTGAGCGTTCGCAGACACAGCGTGCTCTCAAGCTGCAGCGCGGTCGACGCTGTCGGCGACGCCCAGCGCTGAATCAACTGGAGCCAGAGCTCGTACGTTGCGCGCGGCGCATGCGGTGCTTGCTGTGCCGCGAGATGCAGCAGCACGTTCACGAGTGCAGCAGCCTCGCGCTGCAGCGACTCGTTGCTGCGCGGCAGTGCGAGCAGCAGCGTCGCAACTGCTGGACTCAGCACGACGCTCATGAGGTCGCGCTGCCGCGCCGGTGCGAGCTGCTCGACGCTCGTGAGCATCGACGTGAGTGCCCAGAGACTGAACTGTAGCAACCAGTAACGGCGAACTGAGGTGTCAGTACTAGCCAGTGATGACAGAGAGACCTCCAAGCGGTACAATAGCAAGCCGTGGCGCTGTACGCACCAGCTTGAGCGCCGACGGCATCTCGGGCGACAGGAGTCGCACAAAGCCGCGCAGACCAGCAACGACGTCGGCGTCGTTGCTTGCAGGAGCGGCTGCAAAGTGCTGACGCTGTTGCGCCTCGCCTGCGACGTGTGCGCGGCTCAGGAGTTCGCCAATGCGCAGTAGGTCTGTGAATCGCAGCGCTTGTGTTGCAACGAGTCGGTCGAGTGCTGCACCGAGCGTCGCGAGCGACACGTTGTGCGCAGTCGCACCGCTGCTGTCTACGCTCGCGACTGTGAGCAGCGACTCGATTGCCAAGACGATCTCTGTTATACACGCGCAGATACAGTCAGAACGTTAGAGCAAGAGTATAGCATAAGAATCGCGTCTGTCACGCATACACATATACTACGTACTGCGCACGAGCTGCTCGTTGCTCGGGTTGGCGCGTACGAGGTGCTGCAGCAGCGCTTCGACGAGTCCAAAGTTGATGAGCGTGCGCAGCAGCGCGTCAGCAGCGTCGTCGTCCACAGCGCTGTGGATCGCAGACGCATCGAGCACGATGTCTGCGAGCTGCTCCACGACGCGGCGCTGGAATGTACTTGCGAGTGAAGCGTCGGACTGCTCGGCGCTGTCGTCGTGGTCACTACTACTGCTATTGATGCAGGTACGCAAGAGCTCGAGCAACTGCTTTGCAACTGCGATCGCGTTGCTGACGACATGTGGTACCTCGAATGAACTATCGTCCCTGCTGACACTGCTGCTGTCGAGGTCGTGAAGGGCGATCAGGCGGTCGCGCGTCTCCGAGTAGTGTAGCGCCGCGGCTAGGATCGCACTGAGCCGCAGCGTCAGTAGTGCATTGTCCACTTTGCAATTGCTCGAGCTGGCGCTGTCGATGAGCGTCTGTGAGCTAATGACTGGGATCTGCACGCCAGGCGGCAGCGCTACTGCTGCGGCTGTTGTGATCACTGCCCCAGCGCCGATTGTACGCGCTACTCGGCGCGGCCATCGGCGTTTTCGCGGTGTTCCTCGCGCAACAGTCGACAACGCGGCACGGCAGTGCGCTTTTGTCACCGCTGCAGTAGCAGCAAACGAAGCTGTCGACGACGTTGAGGTCGTGCCGCGCAGCACGATGCGCAGCATTGACATGTCGATCGCACTTTGGTTGTCAATGCACAAAGCAATGCAGATCAGGGGAGTCGAGAACGCAACTTCGATTTCTTCTCTATTGTGATTCGTTTGTATGCGAAAGTGAACAACAGGAGTATCAGTTCGGCAGGGTTTGTGTCTGGTCTCAAATCGACTCCAACATCGATGCTCTGCAAGAGATCACTCACGAACAAGTACGGATCTCTAGTTGCTCGTCGCCACTCCCACTTCCACCGACATCTCCACACTCGAGTTCGAGTTCGAGTTCGAGTTCGAG
>JAADWX010000777.1:0-14539 GCA_023336405.1 Globisporangium echinulatum | reverse complement strand
TTGGTCTTTCTTGAATATGTTTGAATGGCTCAAAGGGCTCTGACAGTCAAAACCCGGCGAAACTGATTTGAGACTTCAATTATTTGTTTGATCAGGTTATTATTTAATCGTGGTGTTGACAAATGAGAATAGTGCCTGTAGCATGTTTTTACAAAATCGCAACATTGCACAGCGCGCACATAAGTCACGACAGTGGACATCACGATAGTGGGCATCGCCTCTGATATGCGGCAGTCGAACACTTGAAGACCTCCAGCTTCGACCTTTTGCCCACATTGACAGGTCCCTCGACCAGCAGTGACAGGATTCGCCCGCGTGCCAGCAGCTCCCTCTGAACCATTCCCGAATCTGCGCACTCCAGTCCACGAGCGAGCAAACGCACAAGCAACCGCAACGAGTCGACTCGTCACGACAAGCGAGATAACCATCAGCAGCAGACACCAGTCGTCATGAGGTGGTCGAGTATCATTGCATTGGCGTTGACGGCGCTGCTCGCGAGCTTCGCCATCGGATCGAGTGCTGCTGCTAATCCAACAGTAGACCAGCCTGAAGCGATCACACCGCTGATCGTTGGTGGGAAAGTGGTGCCGACTGGAACGAAGACGTATGTCGTCGGACTTCGCAATACTGCAGACGGACCCAGCTTCTGCGGTGGTTCGCTCGTCGGTCCACGACATGTGCTCACGGCGGCGCACTGCCAGAGAGGGATCCGATACGTCTCGATCGGGACGCACTATGCGAGCGGTGCGCGCGATGGCGAGCGGCTCCGAGTCGTGAAACAGACACCGCATCCGTCGTATGACGCGGTCAAAGATACGTTCGACTTCCTGGTGCTCGAGCTCGAGCGCAATAGCAAGTTCGCGCCTGTGGCGTTCGGCGCTGCAAGCGACATTGTCGCGGGCAAGACAGCAACGACTATCGGATGGGGCGCTACGACTGAAGGCGGCACCGGTTCGTCCGTGTTGCTCTCGGTCGACCTGCCGCTCGTCAGCGACGCCGATTGTTTGCGGATCTATACGGCCGACTATACCGCGAATGTGATGGTGTGTGCCGGCGGTCAGCCGAGACGGGACTCGTGCCAGGGTGACTCGGGTGGGCCGCTCGTCATCTCGAAGGACGGAGCCGACGCGCTCATCGGTGTCGTGAGCGTTGGCTTCGGTTGTGGCCAACCAAACAAGCCGGGGATCTACGCCCGCGTGCCGGCGCTGCTCCCGTGGATCCAGTCGATGATGGTTGTGACAACTCCGAGTCCGACGACAGCAGCTCCGACGCCACCACCTACGACCGCAGCTCCGACACCAAGCCCAAAGCCAAACGTTGGTGACCGGTGTCAGGCCCTGCGTGAACAACTGTGCGCCGAGCTGCAGTGCGAGTGGAACGGTGCAGCAGGGTCCTGCTCGAGCTACAAGTAGAGACTTGACTCACATAACCTCATACACTATAGTAGCTGAGATCAATTGAGATCGTTCATGTTCGCTCGGAGTGATCGCGGCCGTCGTCACAGCCGCACTCGAGCGCGATTCGTCTTTGGTTGTTGCGAATGGTCGACGCAAGTTTGAGTACGCGTTGTAGTATTTGTATACGAAAATACTATTATGTAGTACCAGTCTAGCTAAGAATACAGACTGAATGTCAGACACTGAGACGAAATGGAATTTGATATTGTCAATTTATTAATTGAGATTGTTTACATTGTTCGACGACTGTGGACGTCAGAAACCGATGAAGCGTCGTGCAATCAACGATAGCAGTAGTGATGAGTATCCGCAAGTGTTCACTAGCGTGCGTGTTGCGCTGCGCACGTACGACGCGCTCGCGACATGTTCTGAGCTACTGCTGAGCGTGCAGGAGTTTGTGGATCACCCGCAGCGCTGGCGGCACCTGCGCGTACCAACGACAAAAGCCATGGAACTCATGCGCATTCCGCGACCGAGCGTCGATTGTCATCTTGCAGCGCAAAACGCCAAGGCACTCGACCGCGCCATGATGTTCGCAGCTGCACACGGCTACAACCACATCCTCGAGTGGCTGCATGCGTACTTTGACGACGCATCTGTGCGCGTGTCGCGCCACGTACTCGACGTCGCTGCTGCATTTGGACACCTCGACATCGTGCAGTGGCTGCACGCAAATCGTAACGAGGGTGGCTCAGAGGCTGCAATGGTGTGCGCATGCGAAGCTGGACGCATCGACATACTCGATTGGCTGTTCGCAAACCTGTCGCTGCAGTGTCCACCGTGGACGCGCTCGTATGTCATTGGCACAATGCGCGACGAGTCTGCGTCATCGATCGTCGCGGTCATAACGTGGCTGCACGCGCACGACCTCGGCGGCCGCTTCTCGACTGGCGACATGGATGCAGCCGCGCTCGAGGGACGGCTCGACATTGTGCAGTTCCTGCACACGCACAGCCTAGCTGGCTGCACGACCAACGCAATGGACAACGCTGCAGAGCGCGGACATCTACACATCGTGGAGTTCCTCCATACACATCGTACAGAGGGCTGCACGACGAACGCCATGGACATGGCAGCGGTGCACGGTCGTTTGGGTGTTGTGCAGTTTCTTCACGCCCATCGCGGCGAAGGCTGCACGACAAACGCGATGGACTTTGCTGCACGTGCAGGCCACTTGCGCGTCGTCCAGTGGCTCCACACGCACCGCACCGAGGGCTGTACGGTCGCTGCAATGAACGGCGCGATCCGCGCAAACCACCTCGACGTCGTGCAGTTTTTGCACGAGCACCGACGCGAAGGCTGCTCGCCGCGCGTGCTGCTCTCGGCCGTGTTTGCTGGCAACCTCGTACTCGCACAGTGGCTCTACGCACACTACGGCCGCACGTTTGCGCCTGCTGTCGTGCGCGAAGCGATTGTGAAGGCGCGGCAGTTTGGTCACAGCGACATTGCGCGCTTTCTCGAAGGCGTGCAGCACAACCCGGTCGCAGAAGCTGCGTGAGTGCTGTGGTTGTTCATCAGCGCCATTGACTCCCATTTCACACGTCACACATATTCTCACACGTCACATTTATCGGCCTATTTATGTAAATAAGTTGGTTATTTGCGAGCAGCTCCGTCTGACAAACGGACGAACTGACTGACTGGCTAGAGCAATGGGAGCTGCTGCTGAATGTCGAGCAGCGCGATCGTGACTTCGATGAACCGACGGTTGTTTGCGATCTGCACCGCACGCATCACGGCCACGCGCGTGAAGATGCACGGGAAGTGCGCAAAGAGCCACGTGAGCATCTTGACGTTCTCGGCGAGCACAGCGCCCTGGAGCGCAGCTTCCGTGCAGCCGGCCGATCGTACACGGTGCAAGTACTGGAGCATTTCGAGGTTGTTGCTCCGCGCCGCGCTGTTCATCGCCTCGACCGTGCAGCCCTCGCGCCGGAACGCTTGGAGCCACCGCACGACACGCAAGTGACCGCCGCGTGCTGCGAGGTCCATTGCTTGCGTCGTGCAGCCTTCGCGTCGGTGCTCGTGCAGGAACTGGACAACGTCGAGGTGGCCGTTCGCAGCCGCGAGGTCCATGGCGTCCGTCGTGCAGCCCTCACGTCGATGGCGGTGCAGGAACTGGACGATTGCGAGGTGCCCGCGCTCTGCTGCTTTGTCCATTGCGAGCGTCGAGCAGACGCTGCTGATCTGTAAGCGGTGGATGAACTTGACGACGTCGAGGCGGCCCTTCTCGGCCGCGTCGTCGAGGTCCGGTGGCTCGCTTGCGCCGCCGAGGTCGTGCGCTGTCAGCCACGCGGCGACAACGAGGTCGCCCCTGTGCAGCGTCCAGCGCAGCGTCCACAGCGTGCAGCGCTCACTGCGATGGTCAAGCAGCCACTGCGCAATGTCGAGCCGTCCGGCTTCGCACGCGCACGTCATTGCGGCTTCCGTGCAGCCCTCGCGCCGGTGCGCGTGCAGCCATTGCACGGCCGCAAACTGGCCGAACGCAGCTGCCGTGTCCATCACGCGGCGCGACACGTCGGCCGTTCGGTGGTTCGCGTCGAGCCACCGCAGGATGTGCACGTAGCCGCGCGCTGCTGCAACGAGCAGCGCGCGGTTCAGGTCCTTTCCCGCTTGGCTCACAATGTGTGTCTTGGCACTGTGTGCAGACGGCGACAACGGGTCTATGTTGCTGCTGTCGGGACTGTTGCTGCTGTGGTTGGTGGTGCTGCGCGCAGCGTGGCTGCTCGCTCGGCACAGCGTGAGCGTCTCGGTCATTGGGATCTTGAACCGGCGCCAGCGCAACGGTGTGTCCACGAAGCTCTGCACGAGTCCGAGTACGTCCTTGCACGCAAACAGCGCGCTGTGTGCGCGTAGCGCGACGACGACGCACGTGAGCAGCTGGCCTGCGTCGCTCTTGTCGTCATTGCCATTGACAAACGAACTGACGTCACGCGTCGTCATGGTCTCCTCAGTAAATGATCGATCTGTCTGCTGCGAGTTTCAAGAGTGTGTTGATCGCAGGCACGTAGGCACGTCGTTGTGGCGTCGTCTTGGTATCGCCGTTGGCAGCAGCAGGTCTTCACGTGTCGTCGTGCGTGTGGCGCAATGGAGCACTGCATGGGACGTGTTTGACCCCATATTCGCAGCCTTTGGGCTCAGATAAGTCCGTTTCTGCGACTGCCACCATTATTCTATTCGTCACTCTGAAGCCACGATATACCAATGGCCTCGATGCAGCTACTCGTCGCTGTCCATGTTGTGCTGCGCGAGCGTGCAGACGCGATCGGCTGCATCGACATCGCGCAGCTCATTGACACATATGTCGACACGTCGGCGCACTGGACGCTCGATGCAGCGGTCGCGCGCGGCGACGTGCGGCTCGTGCAGCGGCTCGTCGCAGTGCACAATGTGCTCAAGAAGCTCGCACCGAGCGACGTGAGTGCAGCACTCGCGATCGCTGCGCGCAACGGCCGGCTCGACATCATTGCGGTCGTGCACGCGCACATGGGTACGCACATCGTGCTCGCTGCGCACGTGATGGATGCAGCAGCGAGCCACGGCCACCTGCACGTAGTCGAGTGGCTCGGCACGCACCGCCCAGGCGACGGCTGCTCGACTGACGCAATGGACGCAGCAGCGAGTCATGGCCACTTGCACGTGCTACAGTGGCTCCACGCACATCGCGCAGAGGGCTGCACAACGCGCGCAATGGACGGCGCAGCAGCAGCTGGACGACTGCAGATCGTCAAGTGGCTCCATACACACCGGACAGAGGGCTGCACGACGCGCGCAATGGATAGCGCAGCAGCAGCTGGTGCGCTCGATGTCGTCCGATGGCTCCACGCACATCGCACCGATGGCTGTACTGCCGAGGCGATGAACGCAGCTGCAGGCGAAGGCCACCTCCACATCGTGCGGTGGCTCTTCAACAACCGCCGCCACGAGAGCGATCCAACACTCGCGTACCGACGCGCCGCACTGCACGGCCGCAACGATATTGTCAAGTGGATCCGGAAGCGCATGCAGTGATGTTGAGTGTCATCGAGTGCGTGTAGGTGAACAGGTTTAAGGTGCAAGGTTGGGGCAACGACGGATGACTGATCGATGTGGATGCGAGAGCGCGAGGTCTGCTGATTGAAAGAGCGCAGTGCAGTGACGTCACCGTGGCCACGTGAGCTGCCCAGTCTGCACTCCGATCGGCAAACCGATACAGATTACTTCAAGACAATTTGCAATGGACGCCTTTGCAGACGTCGCGTCATCGGCAACAGCATATAACGTTTGCCGCTCCTCGTCTATTCAAGAGCCGGACGGAGTTGCTCACATCACGCACCTGTTTGTTCTCCACAACCAACATACAACACGGTGCCGACAGCTCATTCAATCGAACCGTCGATACAGCTCACGAGGTCGATCGCCACGAACGTCCGGCCTGCCTGCCATTATTACTCCCACTGCTATTGCCACATCACTGGTGCTGCTGACGTGGCTCCCAATCTACCCGTCTTGACGTACGTTCGAACCACATCAGTGCCAACCAACGACTCACTCGCCCAGGAGCGTAAACACGAGCTTGAGCGGCATCTTGGCCGTCGCTGCCATCTCGAGCCGCACGGTTTTCATAAACGCCAACTCGATGGAGCAGCTGGTAGCGGCAGTGTCGTCTGCTATTGCCGTTTGCTGTGCGCGCTTCTTCTTGCTCGCCGCTTTGGTGCGTTTGAGAACTGTGAGTCGCGACGTCGCAGCGTCATACTCGCCGGTCCAGCCGCCACCTGCCGAGACCGCAATACGCTCTTCGAGCCCAAGTGCTGGGACGTACACAGTAAAGCTCTGCGGTCCAACGCTAAGTACGACGCCTGCGACGGCGACTGCGCCGTGGTGCTTGACAAACGCGCAGAGGAACACGAGGTCGCACGCAGTCTCGGCGTGTTTCGCTGTGAGCTTCTTGTCGTTGCACGTCTGCGCGACAGCTGCGAGTGCTGGCAGCAGCGAGGCGACGTCGCGCGTCGGGTCGTCGACTGGCAGCACTGAGCCACTAGCATCACTACGACACGACAAACTCTCCAATAGTAGCCGGTGCACGACGACGTCGGCGTACCGCCGGATCGGCGACGTAAAGTGCGTGTAGTACGGAATGTTGAGCGCGTAGTGGCGCCACGCAGTAGGTGACGCGCACGTGCCGGCGACGACGTACTCGGCCGGCTGCATCGGTTTGATGAGCAGTGCCTGCGCGACCGTAAACGCCAACTCGCCCTTCGTGCATCGCAGCGTCTCAAGCGAGTCGTACAGCGTCTTGGGCGACGTTGCGTCGAGCACCAAGTCGTGGCACGCGAGCGTCTGGAGCGCCTGCTCGAGCGCGAGCGCAGCCGGCGGCGCGTGGTGCCGCACGAACGCGAGCGGACCGTGCGCGCGCAGCAGCTGTTGAGCGACGAGGTAGTTTGCCAGTAGCATGTACTCCTCGACGAGCCGATTGCTGTCTTTGAGCGCGTACGGACCGTATGACACCGGGTTCCCAGCTTCGTCGAGCCGAAACGTGAGCTTGACGTTGTTGAGACTCACCGCGCCCGTGTCGAACCGCGCGGTGCGCCGCGCACGTGCGACGCGCCAGAGGTCCTGGACGCTCGCAATCACACTCGCGTCTGTGATCGCAGCGTTCGCATCGGTTTGCGGTCGGCGCGCCGACTCCCATTGCGTTACGTCGTCCGGCGTGATTGCGCCGTCGAGCATGCGCTGTGCTGTCGCATAATCGAGCTTGCAGCACGAGCGGATGACGCTCTTGCCAAACCACGGCGCGACGTCGTCGACGAGCGTGCTGTCTGCGTGCATGTGCCAGATGACCGAGAACGCGAGGCGGTCGACCTGCGGCTGGAGCGAACAGAGCTTCTCACATAGCACGCGCGGCAGCATCGGCAGCACGCGGTGCACGAGGTAAACGCTCGTTGCGCGCGCCTGCGCCTCACGGTCGAGCGCCGAGCCGGGCGTGACAAAGTGCGTCACGTCGGCAATGTGCACGCCGACCTCGAACCGCGTGCGCCCAGCATCGAGCGCACGGATGTGCAGCGCGTCGTCGAGGTCGCGCGCATTCGTCGGGTCGATGCTAAAGATCTCGAGCGCCCGCAAATCGCGCCGCTTCGCCAACTCGTCAGCTGGAATCGTCCACTTCTCGCCGCTCGCGCCAAAGTCGCGCTCGAGCGCGTCGAGGATGTCGGACCCAAAGTCGCGCGCGTGCGCGAGCAGATCATGCTGCGTCAAGAGCGCGTCGACGCCTGCGTCAATGCCGCTGAACTCGCCGAGCGTCTTGACAAACGCGCCTTTCGGCCGCGCGTACTTTGTCGACCACGTCGTGACGCGGCAGAAGCAGAGCATCGACTGCGCGTACGCGAGCGGCGCGCGCACAAACGCGTCCGGGAGCTGCAGACGCGGGATCTGGATGAACCGTGGGAGCCGCTCGTCGTGCGCCTGAAAGTACGCAAACGCGTCATCAGCCGCGAGCGGCGCGTCGATACTCGCAGGCTTGGTTTTGGGCACGAGCGACCCGATGAAGCCGGCGGTGTTCCCTGCGACGAGCACGTGCACGACCTTGGCGGTCGGTCGCATGTGCAATGCTGCAGCACGCGCTTGGATCGCTGCGAGCTGCGTCGTGACAGAATTGCTATTCCTGCTGTTGTTGTCGACGGCAACATCGTTTGATGACTGGCCGACAAAGCACTTGGATGTCTCGACGCTCGGTAGCCACAGCGCATGAAGCTTGTCCGTGTCGATCGGCGCGGAAGGTTTCGATGCATCGACAGCCGTCGCGGCTGGCGGCTGCAACTTGTCGTTGTCGCCACTCAGCGCCTTCCACTCGGACTCAGCGCGCAGTTCGATCGCGACGATATCGCCATCGAACGCACGGTTGCGGTCCTCAAGGCCCTTCACGAGCACGTCGATCGCAAGACCATCGAGTGTGACGTAGCCATCGAGGCGGTACCGCGCGTTCACGCGCAGCCGGCCCTGAAAGTACATACCGCGCTCGAGGCCCTCGACGACTGCTGCGTGGCTCACGTACTCCTCAAACACAGACGTGCTAGTGGCTGCACGTTGCTTGAACTCGACCGCTGCATCGTTACTCGCTGCAGGTGATACGTCCGCGTGCTTGTTGCGGCGTCCGCGCTCGCTGCGGCGCTCGGTCTTGAGCGCAAGTCGCTGTGCGTCGTGCTCGGCCTTTGCTGCCAGTTGCGCCGCGTGCTTCACCGCGTGCTTCGACACAGTTGGCTTCGCTGCTTCAGTGTTTGTGACCTGATCAGTAGCAACAGCAGCAGTGGTCGTGGCCGCGTCGTGACTTGCAGACGCATCGACTGGCGTTGGGCTGCTCGATGCATTGTCGATCGCTTCGACGTCAGACGCCACGCGCTGCTTTTGTTTCTTGCGCTTCTTCTTTGCTGTCATCGTTGTGTCGTGACTGACCTGTGAGTCAGTAGCGACTACAGCCGCAACAGACTCAACCGCTGCCGCCTTCTGCTGCTTCTTGCGCTGCTTCTTGGACACTGTAGGCGCCACCGGCGACTGCGCGTCTGTTGTGGCTGCTGCAGCGCGCTCGTCGCCTTCATCGTCCGAGTTCCACGCGTAACTGCCGCCCTGCGCGCTCGCGACTGCCACTGCCGCTGCGACTGGCTGCTTCGCCTTCGTCTTCGTTTTCTTCGACTTCTTCGTCTTTGACGACTTCGTCGCTTCTGCTGTTACCGATTCGGCGGACGCCACAGCGTCGCTGCGTCGAGACTCTGCGTTGTCTGCCGGTTGCTGCTGCTGTTTGCGCTGCTGCTTGCGCTCGCTCCGGGCGAGTCGTTTCACCATCTTGGCGCTCAGTACACCGGCGCTTGCGAGGTCTGCGAGCGCTGCGATCTCGTCGTCGTGCGTCTCGAGGTCGACGAGCACAAACCCTGCAGCCATTGCAGCGTCTGCAAACTCGCTGTCGCTGCCACTTGCTGCATCACGAACGTCGACGTTGACGCCATCGTCACTTGCAAATGCAACGTCGTCGTCCATCGCGCCATCGTAGTCGATGTCGGCACGTCGCGTCACGCGCTTCTGCTGCTTTGCGAGCCGCTTCTGCTCTTTCCGTAGCTTCTTCGCAGCGCGTTGTGTCGCTTCTATCGAGACGACGTTATCTGCTGTGTGACTCGATGCAGTCGCTGCTGGTGCTGCTGTCTGCTGTTGCGTCTTCGTCTTTGTCTTGTTCTTCTTCTTCTTTGCCGCCTTCTTCGAGATCACAGGTGTCGGTTCAGCACTGCGTTGTGGGTCGCTTTGCGCTGATGCTGCAACTTCAGATGCTTTGCTCTGCAGGGTGGGCGTGGTAGCACTCGCTGCTTTATGCACCGAACCAGCGTCTACTGTTGGCTGCTTTGCTTTCTTTGCTTTTGCCTTCTTTGTCTTCTTTGCCTTTGCTGGCGCATCCTGTTGCGCATTTGCTGCTACTGGCGCGACAGGCGGAGCGACTGCCGCTGCTGCTGTAACAACACCACCGTTGCGTGCTGCGACTGCGTTACGCAGAACTGCCTGTGCCGACTGCTTACGCTGCTTGCCGCTTCGACTGCGAGTGTTGCTCGTATGATCCGCATCGTCGTCGCTGTCGTCGCTGTCGCGCATGGCGTCAGCCCATGCGAGTACGACGCGTTTCGAGCCACCGCTGCTGCCACTTCCTCTACTTGCACTCGCACCGCCGCCCCTGCCGCCGCGCTGCGCTTTCGCACTACTGCTACCGCCGCGCGCACTCATGCGCTTGCGCTCCATCGTCTCAAAGCTTCTCTGCTCGTCGTCGTTCTTCTTGCACTCACAGTTGCTCTTGTACTGGTTGAATGCGGAATGAGCAAGATTGCGAGAAAGAACGGAGAGCAAGATGTTGAGAACAGCAGTGATTGTAAATGATTATTTTCAAAATGAAGCGCAGATTAATGCACAAATTACAACTATATTACTCATGACCAGCACTCACAGAAGTGCAACATGGGTTGATGTGGTGCACATGTATCGATCTGTTCTGCACAAGTTCGCTCTGGCATCGCTGAACAGCTCGCAAAGCACCAAGTCGTTCAGCTGCTGTCTGATGCCACAGATTGTGCGTCTTGCATGACTCAAGCGCTCGCTGTCCACCCATTCTCGACATGATTGCACGCAGCACCACGTCATGCAGCATCGACTTTCATGTGACACCTCCCACAGATGCACAACGCTCGACATGGTCGTTACGACAACACTCGCAACACTACATGACTCTTGCCAGACGCACAAGTGCTCACACGAGCTCGAGCGCGTCAAAGACGACGGACGCAGCCAGGAACGGCTCGGGCGGGTCCGACGCACCACTCGTGATGCTGATCGCAACTGTGTTGGCATCTGCGTGTAGTGCCGACACTGGGATCGCGTACTCGTAGAGCTGGTAGTTGCCCGTCGTGACGCCGCGCGTGATGCCACGCGTCTTGACGGCCGCAGACGTCGGTACTGGCGCGCTCCACTTGTCGTTCACACGCACACTCGGCCGTGCGCTGCTCTGTGCGAGCGAGACGCCAATGCGAAGTGTGCGCGTGGTTGTAGCTGCGACTTGGGCGGCCGAGAGCGCAAACGTGATGCTTACAGGGTCGTTCACGCCGCGAAAGAGCGCCATCGGGAACGCGGCAGCCGTGTCCGTGCCGATGCGGAACGTCACGGGCGTCCACTTTGTCATGCGCGCGTCGCTCGGGTGCATACGATGGATCTTGTCAGCGTTCAAGAAGCCGTCGGGCGTGCCGTCCCACTCGCCGATGCGCCAGATCGGGCGCGTCGCGTACACGGAGCTGACCGTGACGTCTGCTGCTGTGAGCGTCTCGCCAGCACGTACTGTCACGGACGCCGTCGCGACCGCGAGCTGCTTCTTGTACACAGTCAGTTTGTACGACCCGGGCTTCATGCGCGGCGACGTGAACATGAACGTGGTCGAGGTCGAGGCAGACGCAGAAGCGACGCGAAGCTGCGTCCAGTACTGCGCGACCGAGTTGGCAAAGCCAACGACAACGGTATCGGAAGCGCCACTACTCGTCAACAAACTGTGTGGGTCGTGTATCGTGCCGGTGATGGTGCCGCGGTCCGCGTCGTTAACAAAGCCCTTGAGTCCCGAGACGGTCTGGAAGAACGCAAAGTCAGCTGCAGCAGACGCTGGCGCGGGGCCGTCCGTGAACACGAGCGCGTACGGTCCGTGGAAGCCGTAGCGGTAGTCCTCGGTGCGCGTGTGGTCCGACTTCATGTAGAACGTGAGCTCGTTCGCGGTCGTGCACTGGTTGTTGATGTCGCGGAAGAACGGACCGCTGCTCGACGTCTCGTACGCAGCGTCCGAGAGTACAAAGTAGATACCAGCGGCCGCGCCGCGCACGCCGTGGACGCGGTCGTCCTTGAACGGCACGCCCGAGTAGAACTTGGAGCGCGTGACGTTCGCGCGCGTGGCGAACACGTCGTGCGCTTCAATCGCGCCAACTGTATCGTCGAGCGTGGCTTCAGCGATGCCCGTGGCGACAGTTGCGCGATCGAGGCGCGCGAGGAAGCGCAGCTCGGGCAGCACGGCATCGGTGTTGTGGTGCGTGCCCATGTAGATCGCGTTCTCGTGCGGGCAGAAGAAGTAGTACTGCGTGATGCCATTGCTGGCAACGCACGTGACTTGGATCGTCTTCTTGGCATCTGCGAGCGTCGCGATCGTAGCGCTCGAGACGGCGCCGAGTCCCGAGTTCACATGCGTGTACTTGGCCTTGTACTGCAGCTCCTGGTCCTTGTAGAGCAGCGAGACGATGTCGCACGTCGAGCGCTGCATGCTGACCGTGAGTCCACTGCCCGAGTGGATCACGAAGCGGCTCGCGCTCGTGGTGTAGCCGAACGCTGGCGCGGCAGCGGTCGGTGCGGCATCGCTGCCAGTGAGAAGGTGTAGGAGCACTACTGCTGCTGTAGTGACAATAGCGACCCACGCGGTCGCATTGAATCTGCGCAGCATGGAGAGCGTGGCGAAGAGACAAGAGGAGGATGGTGTATTGTGTGCGCGTTCGAGTGAGTGCACGTGCAAGTGTGCTTGAGTGCGAGTCCAGACAAGAGTCACAGCCTTGACTCAGCTTGACCTGTACTGCGCGTGTCGAGAAATGAGCGGAGCTGCTCGCCAAGACTGCGCACAACAACCAGCTTGAGCTACACGACACGAGACACAAGCAGTGCCACGCTGCAGCAGCTCTGATTCATCGATCACAGCATCCGATGCAGAGCGTTCGGAGCGCCCAGCTGGCATTCGCGAACACGGCACATGCACCGTGATCTCGTCTCGTAGCGATGCAAACGATGCAAACGATGCAAACGATGCAAACAAACCGCAACATGGAGCCAGTCCAATCATCGGCGACATTGCATCGCTCCCAGCCCCAGCATGCGCTCCAGTTTCAAAAACGAGCACTAGCACATGCCTTCGGTTTTGACTTCAGCACTAACATCCATGTCAGTCCTTTAAGTCAACGGTAGCTCCTATTCCAACAGACGATTGATTTGAACTCTAATGCCACCACAAACGCTGACTGGCACAAGACACCTAAAATTGCGACTACAGTGTTTGTATTTCCTCCAACTTGTGAGGTAGTGTAGCAGGTCGTAGCTGTCGCGTGCCACTAGATTCGAGTTCATGAGATGGCGGCATTACACACCATGTGACTCGAGCATGTTGCTATTTTGGGTCTGTGTGGATGTTGCTGCGTTCGCATCGTCAGTTGCTGTGCGGCTCGGTGGACGCAAACATCCACGCGAGTTCACGCAGATCAAACGTCGCGTTCGGCGCCTGGAACGCTCCCGTGGGCGACAAGAGCGTCGACGGGCTGAGCTGCACCTGCGGCTGGTAACCGTGGTAAATCTCGCGCAGCGTCAGATTCGGCTGAAGGTCGAGCACGACGCCCTCGACGTACTGCACACGGCTCCAGAGCTCACGGATCACGGCCTCGAGCTCCTGCACGCGCTGGTTCGATCGCTCTCGCGCACGTGCCGCAGCGATGCGGTTCTTGATCTTGCGCAGCTCTTCCTTGTCGAGTCTCGACGTGTCTTCAGCAGGCAAGTGGATCGCCGTACGAGGGCGTCGTCGTCGCGGCTTGGCAGCCGCAAGCTGCGAGCCTGTCGGTGTGGTGCAACCTGCAGTTGCAGCTGCAGGCGCTCGTGCTGGTGCACTCAGAAGCGAGGCGAGCGTGCGTGCTGGAGCTTCTGAGTCGCGTGGACTACTGTCGAGGTGCGAGTTCATATAGGCAGTAGCTACGGGACTGGTGGCGGCAGGTGTGGACGCAGCAGTGAAGCTCGCGTGGGACTCTGGACTCGAACTCATTGGGGTCTCGGTATTGTGTGGTGTATGTTTTTGTTTGCGTCTGCGTGAGAAGATGCAAACGAGAAGAAGTCCTCAACGAGTGGTGAGATCGAGGCAAATTCGAGAGTGTGCAGAGTGGAGCGAGCGAAGCAAGTGGTGGAGCTCAACCGCAACCCACAAACAATGTGCACTGGAGCATATACTGCGTCACAATGCGTACTGAGTCACTACGCGTATTGCGACACGACGCTGGGTACAATTTTTGCTGCTTGCTGCTGAGGGTCACGCAAGCAAGGCAGCAAGGAAACAGACCAGGTCAGGGGCTGAAGTCAAAGCACCAGACGAGAGGGCAGCAGCGCACTGACGCACGACCTACGAATCTGTTTTTCAGGTGCAAACCAATCCGATATGTCAGAACAAGATTGAGTTTCCTGCAAAATGCACCATGTTTTGACACAGATCCACCAACACTCAGTCCAAATCCACCTTCACTCTGAAATGTATCCATTTGCAGCATAAAGTCAGTGTATGTCGATAAACTTAAATTAGTACAAACACAAATTAAAATATTATAATACCAACAGCATCTATTGCAAGAATGACGTTCTACATTGGCGCGAATCACAAGTTGACAACACCCTTATGAGAGCCAATATGCTGTTTTCGCCGTACGTTCAGCACTTTCGATTCGATATTAGTCTGAATTGTACCTCGGTAGTGTCGAACAAGTCCACACAGATGGCGACCTCGACTGCAAGCAACCGAGCTGCTGAGCGGCGCG
>JAADWX010000776.1:0-14547 GCA_023336405.1 Globisporangium echinulatum | reverse complement strand
CGCGTGCAGGCACTCGACACGCTCGACAACATCCTCGAGCGCAGACGACGTACAGCCGTGCAGCTGTACTCGGATCGCAAGCAGTTCGTGAACAGCAGTGGCGTCGCCCAGATCTGTATGCGTCGCCTTGAGACGCAAGAGTTTGCGGAGACACTGTGCGCGAGGCGTCTGCAGAAGCCTGACAGACGCAGCAGATGACTGCTGCTGCTGCAAGCGGTCGATCGCTGTCTCGAGCGTCTTGAGTGCGCGCGCGTACGTCTCGATCGCTGCTCGTGCGTCGTACTTTGGCACAGTTTAATTTCGTTTATCGCAATTAAATTTCATATTTTCGTTGACATGCCATACAACAACAAATATTAATATTTGATTGAGATAGAGGCTCAATCAAAAACCACGATGTGGCGCGGCAAAGCGTTCAGTCGAAGAGCGCAGAATAGTGAGAGACTAGAAGAGATCGCTGCTACTGTTGGTCGGTCGTGCGATGTCTTTCTAGGTGTTCCTAATGACATGTATCACTACCAACTCGACATGATCAAGACGGAAAAGCAAACGAACAGGCGTTTGATTGGATGTGGTTCGGGTCAACTGCATTAGAAGGGTTGCTGTTTTGTGTGGTATATGAATTTGTGGTCAACTGCATTTGGTTTGTTGCTGCGTATTTTGAGGTATCTGGTGGAGTTCAGCTATATGAACCACTTATCACAACGCGTCAATATCTGTCAATTTTTTGTGGATGTAATAGGCCTGAGCCTGAGGCGTAATGAGTAGACATTGACCGCGTGAGTCATATTTTATCTTACCGTATATTAAACATTGTTCATGGTCAAGACATTAATGAGCAGCAATTTGACATTTGTCTATGCGGCACTAGCGGCTTATTGTAGATGAAGACAAACACACACACAAATTATCGAGACAAATCAAGCGTTTTCGCACCAGAAAACTGGATAATCATGCCATTCAGAGCAAGCTAGTGTCACTGGACAGCCGCCGCAGCTACGTCGACTTAATTACATCATGAGCAAGAACATGATCCACTTTCATGATCTGTCCATTTATCCCCTTCAATTTAGGCATGACAATGCATCGATCTGTTTTCATTGCCAGAGATCACATTCATCTTTGCCCTTTAGACCGTACCCGACAGCGCGCACTCGTTTTCCCTGTATCTGTACACCGCAAAATACAATTCAAACACTGTCGCGAGCACCTGCGCCGCATGCAGAACTCTTTGAGTCGACGTCGACTGCGGCGATGAAAGCCACCGGCATTAACGGCATGCCCCAGTTTCCAGTCACGACAAACCGTTTGCGACTAATGGCAACTACCGCGGTTTTTAGCTCGGCATGACGACGATTTGCATGGGCAGAACCTACAACACATCGTCACAGGTGAGGAGACTTTTGACGTCGTATGCAGCGAGCGTTGGAAGACGATATATCGCGCCAGAGAACAGAAATAATTAGCACATAGCTGATCATTTAAAGTTGTTCGATGTCGTCAAACCAAGCCAATATCTTCGGCTTCACTTGCTCACAAGCTACCGGAATCTCGTGCACGTGCAGTGAGCGTGTGGGGTGATGTTTTATACCGAACGAACAGCATTACTTTATAAAACGGAATGAAACGTCGGCTGTGGTACGATATAATTCGGCCTAACTTGTTCACAAGCTATTGTAATCTCTGACCCAACTGAAACATATCTGCAACAGATTCGTCACTGCACAAAATACAACACTGAGCGATGACGACGGCCCAGTACCTATTTGTGATTGAGCACTGTTAGAGCGACGTGAGCCTGTGGGGTGATATTTTGTTCCGAACGAACAGTAATGCGTGTACTAATACGGATTGAGAGGTTACCTGCGTTATCAGGGTGTTCATGGTCGAGCGTCTTCGCCATCCGTAACGCACAGCGTGTACCAGCCTTCTGGGCTGAAATCAGATGCGAACTGAGGTGTCTTGTGAGTAGCGTCAAGATCGTGGTTATAAATGAGCCTTACCTTGGCGCTTACCACACATGCTAGTTCAGCAACAAAGAAATTGTGATTTTTTGGCCAAACTCGCATTAAAACCTGGTGATTTACGCATTACGCTATACTAAGATTAGTCATCAACAGAATATAGGTTATATGAGTTAAGTCGATGTGACAAACCAGAATATAAGCAACATGAGTCAAGTCGACACCCGCACAATGTGCGCATGAACTCGACGATATATATAAGATATAATAGGTGTCGAGCCACTCACGCAGTAGATATTGAGAGTATCTTGACGTTTACATGATCACATCCGAGCACTTCGCGTATTTTGAGATGTATGTATATTCACACTCGATACTGATGTAGGCGCATGAATTGATGGTGTACAAGGTATAAAAGGTGTTGAGCGACACATTTCGTAGATATGTAGAGTATCGTGACGTTGACACCTCTGAGCGCCTCACGAATTTTGAGATGTATATATATATCAAGGCAATGCAACAGCTACAGCTTGGATTTAGTTTTTGGATAACCAAATACACGAGTGAGCTGGTAATACAGATTGGGCCGCCAATGCTATCAGCACAAATGCACAAGAGAGCGTGATACACGATGGCTGTCAATGCATCGTCGATTACGGTCAAACTGTGAGCGAGCACTTGGTACCCTTGCTTGAGCTAGCGAGCGGATCGCATTGATTAACTTATGGCACTAATCATTCTACTTTGAACATGAGTCATTGAAACCGTCATAATAGATGAGCAAGACGTCGTTTTTTTAATCAGATAACAAAAGTTTGGGTGATGCAAACATCAATGGCGTTTGCTAACGGAAAACAGAATAGTCGTGTTGCTGTGCTTCGATCATTTCTGTTGTGTGTTTAGATAGGCCGACGAAAAACGCAGTGGTGAGTTGTGGTGATTGACAACGAAAAGAGTAGAATTAATACTACAAAATAAATCGTATAATTTTTGTATTGTCAGACGTGCGACACTGTTTTGCGTATCGTTTAGGTTCAGTATAATGTGTTATGTCGCGATGAGTGAAACAGTATAGCTCAATTTCGAAATATTGACGATCATCTATATTTTGCATTTTGTTTCGTAACTGTACAAAATAGTTCCAGTGCATTATGTATAAATATATGTCACAATCCTCAATATTAAAATTTTACGTTTGTTTCGTGAATACGATGGAAGCTGAATAATTAAAACCAGACATACATACTGCAATATTTTTGACTACAAGTTGTAAATATCTGACAAAATTATACATAGGAAATACTAATTGTAAAGCGCAACACGTAATATTTGTAATTACATTCGAAACTTACTTAGTGTTGTGAATGACCACGACCCGTATGTAGGTATTGCAATGTAATAAATCACGTTTGTATTTATTATTTATATGATGTTTGTAATATTTAACATTCGGAGCAATACTTCTGATTTAATTTAATTGTCCTATAAATTAAAAGTTTTGTAATCCACAAGGAATATATTTTTTGTTCAGTATTTTTAATTCGTTATATGTGTAATAAAAATGACCAATAATGGACATGTCCGTGATTATATTTTGCTAATCGCGTTATTTGCACGCCAAACATCGGGATGTGCATCGATGGTGTCTCATGTACTGTAGTAGAATAGATAATATTGCAAGGCAAACATTGATCATGCCTTTTGAGCAAATACATATATGAAATTAATCCAATCTTAAAAACCTGTATCCAATCTGGATAAAAGTGCCAAGTCATCTCAGTTCCAACACATAAAGCGTTTTCAGCCGCACAACCAACAACACTTCGCCGAATTCAGACGTCGTTTACTATCAACTTAGACACAAAGCAAGAGGAGACAGCAACTTTGTCGAATGTTCACCTGCGACGGCATGTTTAGCATGTGACGTCTTGTTTGGCAGGATCGCTGCGTACGTCGTGCACGTCGTCGTGGGGGCGTCACAACGCAAACCATCTTGTGCAGGGTGCTTGATCGCCTTGGTGCGCCTAAGACTGCCATAGATCTGAATGCGCGCGGCTGTCAGTGCAGGACATGCCATACCCTGTACAAAGGTTGATTGGTAGGAGCCATCGTGTGTACTGTCAAACGGATCTTCGATTTGGCGATCGTCGTTATTTGTTGTGGCACGTTCAGCAACAAAATCTTCGATGCGGGGGTTCAGCAGAGGCTCGGGTGAGTTGGCTACCATAGAGCAATTTTTATTCGAACCATGTGAAGTACCTGATGCCGTACACGACCACTCCTAAGTGTGACGTAATGTCGGAAGCCCATCGATAGGCAAGGATGTGACAACAGGGCAGCGTCAAAGTGGCAGCGAACTCGTTCGTGCGAATGTGCACATCGACGAAAGAGTGTTCACAACAATAATCGCATCACAGTCTCCTTGCTGCCGTCCATCGCCGTCCGTTTTCTCACAGACGAAGTCTTTGTTGTCATTAACTGCGATGTTACTCGTTTTCGGCGTGCTCAGTGGCCCGGTTGACAACGCGTTCATCTCGACGTCGTACTTCTCATGTCAGTGCGTGACGCCCTTGTAGTGCTTTACTATTTTCTCTCATCGTTGCCGAGACGTCGTTGAGGGTGCTGAGCACTCACAAACGGAGCTGTTGCGACGTCGACGTAAAGCTTAGCTTGCAAAAAAAAAGATTTGATGCTCACCCAGCCGCTGCAAAAGTATCGGTAGAAAAAGTTATCACACGCTACATGTCGAGAAGCTATTCGTTGTACGCATGGTAGCTGGCAGCGTATGTCAGTTGATGAAACATTAATTCCATCGAAAGCCATTGGCCAATGTCAATGCAACATGTCGTTAAAAACGTTGAAATCTTTCAAGACCACCACTTGCGCATGATTTCACGACGGGTTGGACAGCTTTAAGGCTTGAGGCGGTGTCTGCACGTGCCACACCGAGTTGTCCTTAATGAATGAGTTCTGGGCCGTATTTGTCCGTGATCATGACCCACAACTTATAGTTCTATCTTTTCAAACATACTCATACAGCATGTAACGTTTGTTGTTGGTGGTGGTGGTAGTGTTGTTTCGACCGTGTGGAAGTTCCATTTGATGGTTCCTCACCCCCCCCCACACACACACATCAGCCGACATGAGTCCCAGTAGTCGCAAAAGATCCGGTAGATAGAGTCGTCACGTTGTCGTCAATTTCTTAATACTTTCAAAGCAGCTGTACTTCCGTTCGTGCATTGCATTGCGCAATACTTGAAGCCTGGGAAATGAAACAAAAATCCACGCGCCTTTCGCAGCATGCCATTCAAAACGTTGACTTCGTTCATGTCCTTGTCGACGACAGCCACTTGCACGCGATTCCAAGGCTTATATCATTGTCTGCATGTGCCACACCGAGTAAACCTCATCCACGAAGCGCTTTGCAGTTGGAAGGCTTGATGCGCTGTCTGCATGTTACACACCGAGTTGACATCGATGAGTTTGTGGTCTATAATTATATCTGTACAAGCGGCGCATACCTGTATAAATCTGGGATGGCGTCCTTGTTTATCTTGCGCGTGCAGTCGTACAGCAACACTTCTGTAAAGCGTCGAGCGAGCTCGCGCATGCGCTCTGTGCTGAACGTGATGACGTTGGTGTGAGTCACGCTATTGTCAGGTTTGTCCAAGTTGAACTTCATACGCAACCCGGCGGCTTGCGTGTCATCGCCCTACAAAACGCCTGTTACCAAAACGATACGGTCATGCGGGACTCGCTAGCCAGAGAACGCACACATTTATTCTTATCTTTGCTATTGATGCGGTCATATTAGTTGCGAACGTCCGTCATGTCGACCTTGAAGAGTTCTTGCGAATGA
Organism: Globisporangium echinulatum; assembly: GCA_023336405.1. NCBI lineage: Eukaryota > Oomycota > Peronosporomycetes > Pythiales > Pythiaceae > Globisporangium > Globisporangium echinulatum. The sequence continues at coordinate 8,724 of JAADWX010000776.1, read as the reverse complement.
AGCACACAATCGTGCTGCGTTTTGCATTTGTCGATAGAGGCACAATGCGGTGCGACGAGTACTTGCTCACAACACGCACAGAGCACTCATGGTTGTGTTTGAGAGGCTCGCTCATCACTTTAATGCGCTAGCCGCCCTTCTCGTTCCAAACCGCGTGTGCCAAATATTAATACGCAGCTTGTACCTTTCCGTCGTATATGACCTCATCATCTTCTTCGCCGCTTACATCTTGACTCGTCGACTGACAGTTTCGGTCGAAACTCACGATTGCTGCGCATTTGCACTCGTTTGAGTCTCGTGTCCATCCGCTCACGGCGATCGCAAATGGTTCAACTCGGTGTTCAAGATGTTTGCACATTCTTGCGTGTCTTTCGCGCAGGGACACCGACAACCATTCCGTTCCGCTTATCCTTTGTCGTTTGATCGCTAATGCACACACATACGTCGTCAGTCAAATGCGCGCTCGCACACGCACCACCTGCACACCATGCACACCACGTGTGCAACGATGTACCAGCTACAATGCGGCAAGTTCAAAAGCAATCGGTGATTCCGATCGAACTATCGCTTTAGTCGCTCGCACAACGCGACGCAAGAAAATTGCGCGCTCACGCATTACACGGCGCAAAGTAATTGCACGCACACGTACCTCGGACCGCGCAAAAGTTCTGCGCACGCACAAGCAGATACACACGTAGCAATTGCACTGTTAGTAACGGCAACAACAAACAGTAGCGACACGACGCACATGCACATACAGCCACTCGGTACCCTAACTGTCTGAATTTAGCGATTGGTGTTGATGAGGAGAATTCTGGTGTGTAGCGATTGAATGCAGCGCTTTTTTTACATTTCGTTTCATTGAATAATATTGGAAAGATGTCTTGTACCTGGTATGACAACGTATTTTTCACCTGGAGCGTTGTAGCCGTTTCGATTTTATTACGATGACACAACATGAGTATGCTATTTGTATGCATTTGATCTTTGCATTGATTGGCTGATTCTGTCTGCCTGGATCACTAAATTGTCCGCATTAACAAGAGGATGTGGGTAACCAAACTGGCTAATGTTATGTGCTTTGCATCGATTTGTTCTGTAACTTTGTGATGAACATATTATTGCTGTTTTGGAGGTTCAGAGTGTACCGCTTTGGCTGGCACATCAATTCCAATCACATTGTTCAGACGACTTCGAGCACGGCCACAAGCACAAAGCAACATCATGCTTCCGCTGCTATCTCGCTCGCTGCTGTCAGCTCGGTCGAGTGCTGGTGCTTGTCGACGCGCTGTCACGCAATATGCGCGCAACATGAGCACCAACGCTACTGCTGCTGCCGCCACCACTGCCACCACAAGCAGCAGTGCGCCAGAGCCGCGCAAGTGCATCGCGTATCGACTCGGCGCAATCGAGTACGAGACTGCGTGGGACTGGCAGAAGCAGTTGATCCAGCAGCGCATCGTCGCAGCACGCGAGCAGCGCGCGTCCGAGCACGACGTCGTGCTCGTGCTCGAGCACCCGAGCATATACACGCTTGGCCGTGGCGCGACGATGGCGAACGTCAAGTTTGACCCGCTCGTCGACACGCACCTGAAGCTGCTGCGCGTCGACCGCGGCGGCGAAGTGACGTTCCACGGACCCGGTCAGGTCGTCGTGTACCCGATCCTAGATCTGAACCACTACAAGAAGGACTTGCATTGGTACTTGCGGCAGGTCGAAGAGGTCGTGATCCAGACGCTCGCGCGCTTTGAGATCAAGGGCGAGCGCGTCGACGGCCTTACGGGCGTCTGGGTCGAAGAGCCATCTACAGTAACCAATGGCGAGCGCGAGATGCGCAAGATCGCAGCCGTCGGGACGCACGCAACGCGCTGGATCACCATGCACGGCTTTGCAATCAACACGACGACGGACCTCCGCGCGTTCGACCGCATCGTGCCGTGCGGCATCGACGACCGCGCGGTCACGAGCATTGCGCGTGTGCGTCCTGACGTGACACCGGCAGCAGTTGAGCTTGCAGCGATCGACGCGATCCGCGACGTGTTTCGCGTCGACATAACCACGCGCTGCGCTGCGTCGCCACTCTAGACTAGACACACGATGTACAGGCGACGACACTATTGCGTTGATAGACCCTCACGATGACGACGACGTTGTCTGCTGCTGCACGACGCGCACGATGTCGTCGACTGCTGCGAGACCACCGACGCCTGGGATACCACAATAGACAACCACCTGCCTCAGTGAGCGCTTCTGTGCCGCCAGTATGTGCTACGACCAACCACCACGCCTGGATGTCTGGATGTCAGTTTGTATGGACGTTAGTATGGACGCACCGACGACACCGCACGCGAGCATCTTCTCGACTGGCGGAATACGCGTGTAGCCAAACGTCTCGAGCGTCTGCAGGTGCAGTGCCGTCGCGGGGTGGTCCCACATGTCGGTGTTCATCGCTGGTGCGAACACGAGCGGCTTGCGCGTGCTCCACGCGCGTGCGACGCTCGTCTGTGCAGATGACGTCACGCATACGTCAGACACATAGGCACACACATACAGAGATAGACACACATGCAGAGACGTACGAGGAGGTTGTCGGCGAGGCCGTTTGCGAGCTTGGCGAGTGTGTTGGCCGACACGGGCGCGAGCAGCAGCACGTCGGCCCAGTCCTTGAGCTATCGATGGTGTGTATGCACACGCTCGCTATCGACGTCAGTGACTGCGAGTACAGCCAAAAGCTCATAGACAAATCGATTGATGGATGTGTCGCACCTCGATGTGCAGCACGCGGTCGCCCACGACGTGCCACGCGTCCCACTCGTGCGCGTCGCGCACGATCTCAATGTCGAGCGGCTCGCGCGGCGGCTCGTCGTGTGCGCGGCTCTGGCGCGCAAACTGCTTCCATACTGAAGGGTTGTACGCGCTCGCTTTCGCGAGGAAGAACTCGGCAGATGTCGTCACGACGACCTTCACCTGCATGGTCGATAATGATCATGTGCATGTGTGTGAGCGTCTGCATGAGCGGATGTACTATGGCTGTGAGCCGTGAATGCTCGACGCACCTCTGCGAATGCTGCAAGCTTGAGCGCGAGCTCCGGTACCTTGACAGCCGCAACGCTGCCACTCGCACCGATGAGAATGCGCGGCCGTCGCGCCGTCACTGGCGCAACATCACCGCCTGCAGGAGTCGCGACGTGGGTGTTGTCCATGTTGCCGCTGTCCATCTTGCACAATGACTGTCAAACCGTTTGGCTCGCGCACTTTTACGCTAGGCAGCAGATTCCCATCCCATATACAATAACAGCGTGTACACTGAGAATACAAGTGAGCGAAAGTCCATTCGAACCTGAAATGCGCGCGCACAAACACAATGGCGACTGCGCCTCGAGCTGCAGCGACGTCAACAGCACGCTTGCCACCAGACGCGGACACGCAGCAGCAGCTGCTGGCGCTTGCAGCAACGAGAGGACGCGCTGCGCAGCTCTATGCGCGCTTCACACCGCTTATCGTCGACCTGCTCGCTCGCACAGACAGCAGTAGCAGCAAGAGCACGACTGTCGCCAGCAGAGACAAGAACGACAGCAGCAATGCAACGGACGAGCTGCTGCTGCAGGCAGCGTTCGGCGCTCGCCTTGAGGCCCGCGTGAAAGCGGGGCTGTGCGCGCCTTCAGCGCCACTGACCGCAACGAAAGCAGGTCGAGCATCAGCAGTGAGCAGTCTAGCGGCTAGAACCGAGACGCAGCGCCAGTCGGCGGCGTTTGCAGCCAAGCTCGCGCAGAGCCTAGTCAAAGCGTACGCTGTCGTCGCTGTCACACAGGGCGCGACAGACGCAGACACAAAGAGCAGTACGTACGTGCATGCGACTCCATGTGTCTATGTGTATGTGTGGACTGACTGTGCGTGTGTGTGCATCCACGTGTGACTACGACTACCAATGCTGTATGGCATGACGCAGACCTCGACGTGCTCGTCGCAATGGACGTCGCAGCTGCTGCGCTCTTTGTCGTGCTCAAGTATGAGTGCGCGCTGCCACTGCGTGACCTCGTGGTCGACAACCTGCTGTACCAAGTCGCGAAGAAGTATGCCGAGCTCCCGCAGGTGCATCTGAATGAACGTGTGTATACTCTACAGCCGCTTGCTGTCTTTGCTGGCTCTGACGTATGTGCCTTTGTATATGTATGCATGTCTGGCTGGCTGGACGATGCAGGGACGCTCGGCCGCGGCCTTTGCGCTCGCATGTCTGCACGTGCGGCTCTGGCGCGCACACAGCGCGAGTCAGCCGCTGTCATCGCCAGAGTCGCCTCGTCAACAGCATCGCGACTGCCTCGCACTGACGCTGACGCCTGCGAGCAAAGTGTCAACTGCGATGCTGCGTGACGTCGCAGCGCTCCCACCGCCGCACGCAAACGCGTCTGCGTCTCTTGCGCGGCTGCTCATTGGCGTCGCAAACGTCTGCGTCACGCTGCTCGTGCACGTCAAGCAGCACGAGGTTCGTGTTTCGATTCGCTGCGATCTGACTGTACGCTGCCACTTACACTCACATGGTCGCGCGTGTTTGTCACAGATGGTCGTGGCAGTAGCGCACGATACGCTGCGGCCGTGGATCGGCCACTTAGCAGCAGCACCGAGCGCTGACGACGCGAAGCTCGCAACGTCGCTCAGCGACCGCGTCTTTCGCGTGCTCTGGAAAGCCGCGAGTGCGTTTGACGCCGGCGATGTAGCAACTGACGCTGCGCTGCGCGTGCGCGCACTCGCACTCGCGTTCATGCTCGATTGCCCGACGTACACGGCGTTGTCGGTCGTGCAGCAGGTACGGCGGTCCGAGTGTTTGGGATGTGTGTATGTGGGTCATAGCGAGTAAGTGGACCTGACGTCGCATGTTGTGGCCAGACACATCGCGTCGGCGTTCAGTATGAACGGACGTCCAAGCGCACGCCGGCCGACTACGACGCAGTCTGCACGTTCTACTGGCGCGTCATCGACCTGCTGCACCAGCGCAGTGCGACACTGTCGGCGCTCAATGCGGTACGTACATATGTATGCAGGATACCCAGCTCTGTTACGTCGTTGATGGGCAGCGACGGATTGACTGACTGACTGACACACTCTCGCACTCGCACGCAGTCGGGGCGTTTGGAGTGGGACTACGTGCTCTGGCTCGAGCACGCAGCAGCCGTGTGCAAGAGCGCTGGCCGCACGCGCGACGCAGTGCTCGTGCTCGACTGCGCCGTGCGGTACGTGCAAGCACGGCGAGTGAGTAACGACGCTCTGGTGATGCTGTTGCGCCATGCGCTGGTGTCGCAGCTGCTCGACCTCGCTAGTAGCAGCAACAGTAGTGACGCAGCGCTGGACACTGCCGACCAGTGCGTCCGTGACAAGCTACTGCAGCGCGCAGACCCAGTTATACGGGCCACCATCGTGCAGCACGCCGAACCGCCGGGCTCGCCGTCCGCAAGCAGCAGCAGCTCCGCGAGCTGCGACAGAGCTGCTATACAGTGTCTCCGCAACGTCATTGCAGCCGACACGCAGAGCTTTGCGGTAGCAGCGTGCGCACACAAGAGCTTTGTGCCGTTCGCGCTCCGCTGTGCCAAGAAGACAGTCACAAAGCTGTATAATAACGTCGTGACGAGCACGACGCCAACAAGCGCCGAGCTTCGGGACCTCATGCTCGCGAGGTGCGGTTCATCTGTCTAAATAACTAATGTCTGACTGTCTAACTATCTGACTCGCCAGCAGTCCTCGCATCCAGTGTCTCGTTGAGTCGTTGAGCTGATGGCAGCCGCATCCATTGCTTCTGTGTTGTGGGTTATACGCAGCTGCGACAGCGTCGCGTGTGGCATCGAGGCAATCCGCACGCTCGACGCCCCTGCAGCGAGCGACGCAGCTACCAACAGCGACACAGTCGTGCTGACCGAGTCGAGGATCCGCCGCATGATCGTGACGCTCGCAGTGCACCGCGAGCGCGACGTCGAGTGCGACACCGATGCGAATCGAGACACGCGACTCGCGCTGCTTGCTAAACAGGTCGCGCGCGTCCGTCGCCTACTGGACGACACAATGGACGCGACCGATTCAACCGCGAATGGAGGCAGCGACCGCGTGCTGCACGCACTGCTCGCCGACATCAACGTGATCGCTCGCGAGTGCTACAGCTGCGCTGCGCGCGCGTACAAGCGACAGCAGAGCGCGATGACGCTCGCGGCGCTGACAGCAGCGTTCGAGCTCACAGAGAGCTACATCGAGTACGTCATGTGCAGTGCGACACTCGCAGCAACGCCTGACGCCGTGCAGCACGCGCACGCCGAGCTCAAGGTCGATGCGATCGCGGCGCTGCTGGCATTCTGTCTCCGCGAGCGCGGCGACCTGCACCAAGCGCGTACGAGCGCTGGCCATGCGTTGCTGTACGCGAGCGACGCACACGTGCGCGTGCCCGTGCAGACAGTCGACACGTTTGTCGCTGCAGTGCTCGACGAGCTCCAAGCTGGCGGCGCGAGTGCGCACGCGTTGAGCGATGATGTGCGTGCGCTGGTCGAGAGCGTCGCGCACGCGTTCACAGCGCGCGGCGTGCCGGAGCTGCGTGTGCGACAGCTCGTGCAGTGCATTCGCCGCGCGTTCGATCTCGCGGCGTGCCGGCTCGTGGAGAGCGCACGGGCTGGTGCGACGAGCGCTCGCACTAACAGGACGGATGACAACGATGCGAGTGTCACTGCTGTGAAGACGAGTACATGCGAGACGCTGCAGCTGTGTGCGATGAGCGATCAGTCCATGATTGAGCTGCTGCTCGAGCGAGGCACGTGCTCGCAGGATCAGCAACAGCGAGTCGAGCGCGCGGCGCTGCTACATGTTTCGCGCGCACTCGCCGAGCGCAAGTTGGGCTTTGCTGCGTACTACGAGTCGTTCGACGCCCACGCAGCGATCCACGCACTGGCGCAGACGCACAGTCTGCTCAGCGATGCGATCACAGCACTCGCAGCGCGTGACGCCGAGCATTACGCACTCGAACTCGGTGGTGTGTGCGGCTGGCGCGGCGTCGTGGCAATGGAAATCGTGCTGCTGAACAGCTACGCCACACCGACGAGTCAGAAGGCGGTAGTGACGATCGACAACAGCACGGACGAGTGCAAGCGCGTTGCTGTCGATGTGAGCGAAGAACACGCGCTGCGGGACATCGAAGCGTGTGTGCGGCACTTCGAGCGCGTGAGTGCTAGCACCGATGACATGGACAGCTCGAACGCGCTGTTTGACGCGCACAGCGTAAGCCAGTGCCTCGCAGCTGTGTGCTCGGCGCTATCGCTCATCTCGTGTCCGTTTCTCGAGACGTCTGCGCGGTCACTACTCACCACGTTCCAGTCACGTAGTGGCATGGCCAACGACAATGACAGCACCAGCAGCCACAACGCGACGCTCTTTGCGTGGCCACCGCCGACACTCGAGCTCCTGAATCTGTACGCTACTGGCGCTGCGAGTGCGTGCACTCAGTCAACAGCGAGTGCGACCGAGCCATCGCTACAGCAGGTCGACGCTGAGATCGCGCTTGGTGCCAAGCAGCACGCTGCGAACGACGCTGCAAGCACAGTGCACCACGTACGTCGCGCGCTGACGCTGCTCCGAGAGCTCAAGACGCGTTACAGCACTGCAAGTAGCAGTAGCAGTAGCGACCGAGCTAGCGCAGTCAAAGCGCTGGGCATGCGCGAGCTGCTGCTGCGGCTGCTGCTGTCTGACGTGCACTTTGCGCGTGGCCATACGCGTGCTGCAGTCGCCGAAGCGAAGGCCGCGCTTTCGATCTGCTGGAAGCTCGCGCGCAAGTTCGGGTCGTCGTCGCTGTTACTCGCAGACGCTGCTCGGTTCGCTCTGCCCGAGGAGCTCTTGCAGGGACTGAACGGTAGTGGAGGCGTTGCACGGCCCGACGGTGCGCGCAGCGCCTCGCTCGTGTACTTTGAAGCGCTCGAGTTCTCGTCGTGGGACGTACTGCATGCCGCCAAGCTCGTGCTGTGCCGCATCGGCACGCTCTGTAGTCTGTCTGGGCAGCCGCACCGGTGAGCGCGTGCGTCGATCGGACTTTGTCGTAGAGCAGTTGCAGTTGCACGTCCGTCACTCACTCACTCACTCACTCACTCACTCTGTGGCTGTACCAGCGCGCAGGTGTACTACACCGAAGCGATGGAGCTCGTGGGCGGCCTCGACCTTCGGTTCTTCCAGCGCAGTCCGTTTTACGAGTATGCGCGCCTACAGCTCGACGCAAGTCGACCGGACCAGGCAAGTGCAGCACTGCGCGTCCTGCAGTCGCACAGCGATCGGTCGCAGCAGCACGCGGTCAGCAGATGCCGCCAGGATGATGCCGACGACGCCGTCGCTACAGACTGCCACTCGTGCGTTGCGACGGACGCGGCAGTCATCGCGCAGCAGTGCAACGAGTTGATCCAGCGTGGCGACCTTGCGCTCGTGCAGCACGACGCACGAGCAGCGGTCGAGACGTACGCGCGCGCACTCAAGACGCTCGAGACAGCGATCGACCGCTTGCAGCAGCAGCAGTCATCTGCTGCGTCTGTCAGGCTTCTGCAGACGCCTCGCGCACAGTGTCTCCGCAAGCTCTTGCGTCTCAAGGCGACGCATACAGATCTGGGCGACGCCACTGCTGTTCACGAACTGCTTGCGATCCGAGTACAGCTGCACGGCTGTACGTCGTCTGCGCTCGAGGATGTTGTCGAGCGTGTCGAGTGCCTGCACGCG
>JAADWX010000775.1:0-14583 GCA_023336405.1 Globisporangium echinulatum | reverse complement strand
AGCGATCTGACTCAGCACTTCGCCGTCGACGAGCTCGTCCTCGGTGTACGTCGTCTTGAGCAGCATCGACGGCGCGTCGAACGTCGCGACGCCGTACATGACGTCGTCGAGCGTCCCGACGATCGAGCCGACCATGAGCAGTGTCGGCACGACCCATTTCGAGGTCGACGCGAACGGCCGTGTCGACTCGTTGCTGCACGTGTTGCGCGCCGTCCGCTGAGTTGCTGGCGATGTCTGTAGCTCACGCATGACCTTTGGCCGCACGACCTTCCGTTCCTTGTATACTCTTAGCCCACATCGCCGTTTGACTTCGCGCCATTGCTCGCGATTCACTTGGCGGAGGTAGACTTCGTTGTACTCGATGTACTGCGCAAGCATATCGTCCACGAGCGCATGCGCCATCTTGTCGTAGTGTTCGCACTCGTCGTCTGAGAGCGACAGGTGCGGCACGAGCCGCTCTTTCGCAGGAAACTTCATTGCGCGGACGTAGCGCCGTGCTGTCGATGCTCGCTGCGCACTGCTACTTCGTGCGGCGTTGAGCGCAATTCGCGAGTGCCGCAAAATCGATCGATCGGGGCAGTTGGCGTGTGCCAGCTGCGTTTCGTCGTACCAGGTCAAGGACCGCTTGCCACAAGCGATGGCTGTTCTTTGTAGGCGCTCAATGATGGCGAGATAGAGAGATCAAGAGAGCTTGTTAAGTATCGCCAGCTGCTCCCTCGGGACTGAACAACTAGCAAGCAGCGGTCGCAGATGTAATCAAGCCGACAATTGCAGCGACCGTCGTCACTAACGCTCACTCACGGTGCGGACGAGATAGCTGAACTGCTGCAGGGCCGCAGTGGACCGCCCTTCAGCAACTAGCCAGTCTGCTCGCTCTCGAGTCAGATCAGCTGGAGCGGTGCGGTACCAACAACACGCCAGAGTGAGGTCGAGTAAACGGGCACGTGATTGCAAATGTGAGGTCGTCAGCTTCAGGATGCCATACGCGACGACGGCACCAGAGACCGAGCGTGCCAGTCCAGAGGGACTTACAGCGACGACTATGACATTCCACAATCGAATTCGCAGCTGTCATGATTGCACAAGAATGATAACGCGCCAAAAACGTGATATTTGACATTAAGATCATAGACAACAATTATGTTTAGGTAGAGATTATAACAAGCTAATTAATATTAGAAATGTATTGTCGTCGACACTCAAAAGGTCTAATTTTAATTGCTAATAGACGCTTTGAAAACTCATAATGCCCAATGTGGAATGGGTGGTGTAAAGACCTGCCAATAACAAGCATATTACAATATTTTAGGTTTGACAGAGAATGAAAATCGATTAGTTTGCGTTGTGTAATTCAAAATTAAATCAAGTTCGTGAACTCTATCTTTTTGGACTAAATACTTGCCAACAAAACACTATCGTGACAAAAGCAACACGACACTGCCTTGCAAATGGGACACCATTAGTTTATTAGTGTACTTCGATACCCTATTTGAGCCGATCGATATCGCTCATGGTGGAATAATACGCCGAGTACCAATCGATTTGACGCCCTCAATCCGACTCACAGCCCGCAAGAACAATGTCGCAGCAACCTTTTTGCGTCCGGTTAAACGCCCAACAGAAGCGATTGCTGTACCAGCACCATGTGCTGCATCCGAACCTAAATATATTCGTGATCTGAGAGTGTTGACTGGTGTAGAATTCAAGATGCTTCGTGCCGCTATCGCTCAACTGCTCAAGTCATCTGTCACTGAGCGCGATCGCCCGACGTAGAAGACCGCGCAGCGCGTTCGCTCACCTGAGATCTATCGAGCCATATGGAGCCAAGATTACCAGATATTTCGTGGCCGACGACGCGAGGAATGGCTAATAGAGCAGCGACACAAAACATGCAATATAGGGTCAAAGTGTTGCAGCGTTTGCTTAATGATGACGCACCAACCAAATGGAATGTGTACTGCGCATTTGATTTTATTCAATGTATTCTCTCACGCATGTCAAGCGTGACTAGTGTCTAGACATGATAAAAATGCGGACCAAAATATGCCTGCCCAAATACACGTACATTTGAAGAAGTATGAATATTATTAAGTTGCTGCGTCACCTTTGGGTGAAGCGTTGTCTTGCTGGACCTAGACATCCATGTTGCGACGTTTACATGCACAAACCATTCTCTACTATTTCGTTGTTCACTGAGTCGCCGTTTAAATGTGGAATCACAATAGGTTGACGAGCACGATGAGCACATGCCGTCAGCGACATTTTTCGCAGCCCAGCGCGAACAAAGACCGCCAGCTTACCGAGAGGTTTGTCGGCGAACATAAGAGCAATGATCAAATACGCAATCTTGTGTGGATTTATTTGACAGCGTAACGACTTGTCATTACCTACCACGGACTGACGTGGAACGGCAGCAACGTGCGCCGTGGCCTATTTCGCCGAATGCGTTGGTGGCACGCCTATTCGACGGTCGTGTATGGCGCCTAGATCAGCTGGCGCGCTCCCCAAATTTTCTTGTCTGTATTTCGGTGGCAGTGGAATGATGAGCTTCCATCTGATATTGTGCAATATATACATGACACCGCTCGCTGTCGCTCAGGCCCTAAAAAACTGCGAGCAGTCAAATTAGCTCGCTATTTGTGAGTCACGCATCCAGGAGATCGAGCTATGACACTATGCGCTTTGATCCTGCAAAATATGCTGGTTTTATCAGTTTTGAGCCAATCAGTACAAATGTTATAAATATCTAATTTTAAGTCGATCTATTCAATAGATTTGGACAATTCCGTTGTTTTAGTAATATTGCATACATTACAACAATGAAACTGCTCGCATTCGATTTCCATTATTATTATAGATGATGCTGTGCATTCGCATTGCTGAATGTTATGGTTGACAGCCAGTCATCGACTGTTTAATTTGCTAGACATACTGGCTATGAAAATACTAAGTTACCTCAGAAAAAGGAGACCCCAAGTTATATGTATGGCCAACCCTTAAGGCGGAAATATACAGAAACATATTCGTCAGAAAAAGAGATTCACCGAACATGTGTTGTGAATAAGTAAAACGTTTTAAATATCCAGTAAAAAGCTAAAAACCTGGGGATCTTACGCATGAGATGATTAAAGGCATTTCGTCTATTTTTGCAATCATACTATTTGCTCAATAAATACTGCAAATTTAACAGTGTGCACTACTCAAAAGTGACATCCACTTGGTTCCGTACAACAGAGAAAAACAAGCAGTTGTAATTAAACTTGTAGTTTACGACGCGGTTTGGTAACACACGACAGAGGCATACTATGTGTCTGACTTGCGCCGCAGGTGAGTACATGAGTCTTTGCATTTTGCCTGCAGTGTTATCCCTGTTCAAGCGATCTTAATAATGGAGGTTTTAGGCTAAACAAATATTCATTATATTTTTTGACATTGTGTTAATAGTCATGTGGCTGGAGGCATTGGGCAAAATTTGGAGTTGTGTTTGGAAACCGCTTCGTACTTTATTGACGCTCAACAGTAGCTCCTGCCATTCCTCTCTGTTGTTGCTTCTTCCGGCGTTCTTTGAACTTTGGGAAGAAGATCCCCTCGACAAGCAAACTCATCCAGACGACGTAGTGTCAAGCGTGCTCGAGAGGAGCAGCACTCGCGGCGGTGTTAAACGAGGAAGCGGCTGCAAGCGAGCACGAGCGAGCGAGCGAACGAGTGACCTCGCTGCAGTAGCGCCGACGCCGAGCGGACGGAAGCGAGCGCTCGCGCAAGAGCTAGCGACCGGCGCGAGGCGCCTGCGAGTCTCGCTGCGCGACCAGCCAGTGCGAGCCGACGGACCGACTGGTCAAACAAATCGATAGCGTACGTTCACTGCGAATGCCATACTAGTACTGTACATGCACGCGTGAACGCCTGTGTCTGTTGTCGCCCTTCTCCGTCTGACTCGACTGCGCGTGTCTCGTACACGCGAGCAGCGCTACACACGCTGTCGACGCGCCGGAAGACCGGAAGCCGCCCATACGCAACTATCTCCCCCGCCTCAATCACACACAGGAACCAGCACGCACACACCACAAACACACAGCGCGACCCGATGACCAATGCAGCGGCCATGCAGCACTCGACGCTGTACGCGGCCGGCTCGCGCGCGTGCTCACTTGCGCTGCGGTCCGTGCACGAGACAAAAGACAGCGTACGTCGCGCGTAGGGGATGGTTACGGTTACGGTTACAATCCTTGCACTTGTACTGCGTACGTACCGCAACCAAACAAACGACTCACCTACGAATGCGTCTATGCCTATGCGGCTGTGTGACGATGGGCATACACCAGCTGATCTTGATCTGCATTGGATTGCTCGAAGCGATCGACCGGCTCCAGGAGCGCCTGCACCTCCCGTGCTCGCTCGTCAAGGACATCAAGCGCAAGCTCGCCAAGATGGTCGACCGGTCGCTCGCACGGCCGCTGGCGTCGTCGACGAGCACGACGCTCAAGCAGATCGACGTCGTTGGCGACGCGATCGCCGAGAGCGACATGTGGGACGTCACAAAACCCGACGAAGTCCAAGGCCTCGTGCACTGGCTGCTTGCGGGTACGTATTGGATATGCATCTGTATGTGTATATAATGTGGACCGCTTCATTTTCGTGAAGTACGATTTGGTATGATCGATCAGTACATTGTCGATATGACTGACTGACTGACTGACTGACTGACTGGCTGTATGCTATTGCGACTCGACTCGGCTCGCGCTATATACACGCGATAGTAACCAAGTCAGTGAACCGGCTCGTGCTCTCGGGCGCACTGAGCGTCTGCCGCGGCGTGCTGATCCTCATCATGAGCTTCCCCGGCGTCTCGACTGCGTGTTCGCTGCTCTACCGCATCTTTGAGCTCGTCGACGACACGCTCGGGCTCAGTGCGACCGACAGCGGCTATGCGACAACACCGCACAGCAGTCGTGGGCTGCACCACCACCACCACCAACCGCAGTTCGAGCGCTACATCGCTGACCCAAGCTGTACGTCCATCTGTCTACAAGATGGAAAATATGTATGCGCACTTCGTGGCGACTCGCTCGTTCATCCGCCCATGTGCTTAATGGCCTACGCTATTGTATCTGCTGCTGCGGGTGCACCGAAACAGTGACAGCAGTCGTGCTCGAGTACCGCGAGAAGGAGTGCATGGTGCCGATGAACATCAACCGGCGGATACAGCGCGTGATGCACTTTCAGATCCCTTTGCGGTCGTTTGAAGCGACTGTGCGGCTACCACCGCAACGCACTGGCTCTGGCTCTGGCTCTGACGGTCCCGCAGATGACGAAGCGCCGTCCTCGACAGCAGCGTACGCGTCGTCAGCGTCGCCGCGGTCGATCCCCGTGTCGCCAATCGCGCGCAAGCGCGTGCAGCTCGCGTTCTCAAACTTCTCGGACGACGTGCTGTACCAAGCGCGCGATAGACTCCGGCAAGAGCGCGCCGCGACGTTGACTGGCGCACGCGACCTCCGGATCCCGCGCTTCAACGTCCAGGACTGCAACAACGAGATCTATTTATCCTGCGGCAAGCACTGCGCGACCAAAGTGCGTGCGTACGTGGCCGTACATGTCGCTAGTCGCGAGTCGTTGACGTTGTGTATATGCATGCACACGTAACAGGGCGGACCGGGGATGTACCGGAGCGTGCGGGCGACTGTCCCGATCCCGCCGGACCGGTACACGTACTTTGAGATGACGCTCACGCACGCGCCCGTGCCGTTCCGGACTGCGAGTCGCAACGCGCTACTCGATGGAACTGCTGCACGTCCCCACACAGCAGGATCTGGTTCGGCAAGTGAGAATGGCAGCACAAGTAGTACTCAAGCAGGCGAACCGAGCGTCTGCATTGGCCTCTCGACCCGCGCAATGCCGCTCAACACACTCGTTGGCGCGTCCAAGTACTCGGTACGCGCTGCTCGCAACAAACGGTTGGCTCGCAACACTGCAGCGTCTCGAACGAGATATACGCGACAGCCAACTGACTCTGTTACTACTGTATGTATGTATATGTATGTATGTGACATGTATGATGCAGATCGGGTTCTACTCGGTCGGCCACGTACTGATCGGTTCAGAGCGCCGGAGCTTCGTGTCGGTCGACCTCGGCTTTGGCTACGACGCAACAGTCGGCGTCCTCGTCAAGGTCGTGCCGCGCACTGCGCTACTTGTTCCAACGGAGCGTCCTAGCGGCCATGACGCAGCATCAAACAGCTGCGCGACGGTTGCGCTCGTGCGCTTTAGCGTCAACGGCGTTGCATTGCGCGACGACGCGCGCCACGTGCTCGTGTTTGCATTGCCGTTCCCGTCGGCGAGCGAGCTGTTTCCGACACTGACGCTCCACTCGCAGGACGTGCAAGTGCTCAGCCGGTTCTCGGCGGCCGACATCACGTCGCTCCACGTCGACGATTTTGAGCTGCCAGGAGCATCCGGCGCTGCCGACAGTGTTAGTGGTCGTGACGAGAGCGATCGCCATCGCAGGAGTGCATGTCCCGACATTTGGTGTCTCGACGGCTTGCGGCTCGAGATCCCTTGCTAGTGAGTCGAGTCGCAGATCGAGCTGAGTCGTAGATCGAGCTGAGTCGTAGATCGAGCCGAGCCGAGTTGGCATGATAGGATAACTGACTGCCTGTATAGCAGCAGTGACATATACAACAAGCAAGTGAACGAGAGAGAGAACAGTGGTAGCACGAGGCCGTCAAAAGTGCCGGATGAGGAAAGAGCCGGATGATGAAACAGAGGTGTATACTTGAGAGACGAGACCGATCCGAGCGATTGCGAGCAAGGCACTCACACGACATGGGGACTGACTGACGACGTCGATTCGTCTCGGCGTCGTGCTGTTGTGCCGAGTGGAGCTGAGCTGCTGTTGTGATTGCGGATGCGATCTGGACTCGTGGCATACGAGAGCGCGGAGAGCTCTTGTATGCCACATGACACCAGAAGCCTAGAGGTTGTACTTGCCGTACTTGTCGCCCCCAAGGCCGACTTGGAGCGTCGTCTCGTCCAATATCCGCTGCAATTCGCGCCGCGCGTCGAGCACCGCAGCGCGTGTTGCACCTTCAATGCGCTGTCAGTCGCATGAGCGTTGTGTTGCAGTGCATCGTTAGTGTTACGAGTCCAGCAGATGACGATAGCAGACTTATATACCGTATAGTATGCACATTGTATACAGGCAATACGTACGAGATAGAGCTTGCGCTCGCCCGGGTTTGGTTTGCGACCTGCAGGTACAAACGAGCCGCGTGCAATGACTGCAGCGCCCGTGAGTTCCGAGATCGAGTCGCTCGCTTCTTTCTGTGTGACACGCCAGCGCGCCTGCTGCGGGTAGTCGTTGATCTCGAGCTCGTCCTCAAAGTGGTCGTCGCTCGCATCGGCTGCGGCTGCGTTGTGCGCTTGCGTCTGTTTGTACTGGAGCTCGAGGATCTGCGCGATCTGCTGCGCTTTCTTCACAGCCGACAGCGACGCGCTGTCGAGCGGCAGCTTGGCGGTGGAGGTGGCTGCCGTAATGGATGTCGGCGGCGCAGAGCTGTCGGTGCTTGGTGCGTCCTTTGCTGCGTCGTCGGCGTCGTCGTCGTCGCCACCCGCGTCCTGAGTTCGACATATACACAGACAGACATACACAGCAACAGTGTTAGAGCAGCGAGCTATACAGCCAAACAGCCAAGCCAAGCGAAGCCAATGTATGGCGTCTAGACAGCGGACGCACCTCGACGACGATGCCCTGGTCGATCTCGTACTGGCGCTTCTGGAGGTCCATGACGCGCTGCGTCTCGTTGCGCTCGCTCTCGTCAAACGTAAAGCCCTTGCCCTTGAAGCCGCTGCCGTGGTACCGCGCCTCGCCGCGCTTGACCTGATGATAATGTGTAGATCATACACAGGCTTAGTGCTACTGACAGTGTCCAGTTCGGTTCATTCGTACACTATCCACACGAACCTTGTCTTTGAAGCCGTCGGCGAGGGCGACGAGCTCGGGCGGCACGACTTGCTTCGCGGCTTCGAGCGCCTTGACAAGGTCGACCGAGTACTCCTCCTCCTATGAGTGTGCGTGAGTGTTAGTAGCGGCGGATCAGCCGACTCAATCGCCCTGAAGGGCGACGCCATCAAATACCACCAAGTACGCATCGTACCTCGGGCGAAATGAACGTAAACGCTGTGCCTTTGCGACCTGCGCGACCGGTGCGGCCGACGCGATGGACGTAGTCCTCCAAGTGGTTCGGGCAGTGGTAGTTGATCACGAGCACGAGGTCTTTCACGTCGAGGCCACGACCGGCGACCGACGTTGCGACCATGAGCGACCGCACCTTGCGCTTGAAGTCGTCGATCGTGTAGTCGCGATCGACTTGGTCCTTGCCGCCTGATACATCAACACCGATAGTCATGGTCATCAATACCCTATATAACCCAAACGTAACCCAAACGTAATCCAAACAGCGACGCACCGTGGAGTGATAGCGCCGGGTACCCGGCTTTCATGAGGTCCTGGAACACTTGGTCGCACGCCTGCTGCGTGTTGACAAACACGAGGATGTTGCCCTTTTCGTACCAGAGGCCGAGCAACTGGAGCAAGCGCATAAACTTGTCGCTCTCGTCGCGCACTTCGACGTACTGCGTGATGTCGCCGGACGCCTGACTGCGGCCACCGACTGTAATCTCCACTGGCTTGCGCAGGACCCGGCGCGCAAGCGTCTCGACGGCACGTGGGAACGTCGCCGAGAACAGCAGCGTCTGCCGATCCGAGCGGATGTTGAGCATGATCTTGGTGATCTGCGGCTCAAAGCCCATGTCAAACATCCGGTCGGCTTCGTCGAGCACGACGTACGTGACGCGCTGGAGCGACACCATCTTGCCAGCGCTCATCGTCAAGATATCAATCATGCGGCCGGGTGTACAGATCACAATGTCGGACCCGCGCTTCAAGTTCCCAATCTGCTCAGAGACGCTCGAGCCGCCGTACACAGCAGTCGCGCGCATGCCGAGACCTTTCGCGAACCGCTTTGCTTCAACGTAGATCTGCTGCGCGAGCTCACGGGCCGGTGCCATGACGAGCCCAATCGGTCCTTCGCCTTCCAACAGTGGCGGCTGGTGCAGAATGTGCCGAAACATCGGGAGGAGGAACGCGAGTGTCTTGCCGGACCCGGTCTTGGCAATCCCAATGACGTCGCGACCGGCCATGATCGCTGGCAGCGCTTGGCGCTGGATCGCAAATGGCTCGGCGTATCCGTGCTTCTGCAGCAGCTGGAGCATGCGGACGCTAAAGCCGCACTGCGTCCACTTCTTGATCGGCCGCGGACAGCTCTTGCCGCGGATCTTGATCTCGTCGGCTTGGCGAATCGCGTCGACTTCAGCATCCGACATGTCTCGAATCTCTTTCGGTACGACGTAAAACTTCTTCTGGAACGGAATGTACTGGATCTGTATGTATACAAGTATAGGAGCCATCCGATTAGTAGACGGTCACATAAACAAACCATCACAGAGTTGACAATACGACGTACTTGCGAGTGGTCGACGGCTTTGATCTCTTTCTTCTTCTGCGCCTCTTGGAGGATCTCGAGCGCCGACCGTGTGTCGATCGATGCAGCTGTTTCGCCAATCGCGTCCTCTTCAAAGCCCTGGTAGATGCGACCGGTATCGCGCTTTGGTTCCTCCGACACCGTCGTAGCGTCGATTGCTGGATCGTTCGCAGCACTCGCAGCTTCCTGCTCGCGCTGCGCTTTGAGCGCGCGCATAAACTCGTGGAGCTCGCGTTCTTCACGGGCTTCGCGCTCCTCCGACGTCTCTATCGGCAGTTCAGCTGCTGCGCCTGAACCTGCTGAGCCCACTACTGAGCCGTTCGTATCAGCCAGTGGAACAGTCGATCGGGTCCCGACAGTCGCGACACCAGTATCCGCACTGTCGGGCGGTAGGAACGTGCCGTAGATGTTGATCTTCGGCGTTGCTGCCAATGCGATCTCGTCGCGCGAGATGACGTTTGCTGCCGGGTTGACAATCGACTGCTGGATCGCCGCTTCGTCGACAAGGCCGGCCATGTACGCGTCGAGCGGGTCGACTTCTTCAACGACCTTTTGGACGCGCTCGCGCTGCTGTGCTTCTTGGGCTTCACGCTGTTGGCGTTCAACCGACGTCTCGGATTTGGTATCGGCGTCGTCGCTCGGACTCCAGAGCGTCAGTTGCTTGGGTACCGCGTCGTCTTCCGCCAAGAACTGCTGCGCTTCGATGCGCTTGAGCTGCAGCTGCTGCGCTTTCCAGCGTGCGAGCTTCTCAAGTCGCGACGTCTTTGCGTCAGTTTTGGTACTCGAACTGATATCAAGTGGCGATTTGCGCAGTGGCGCTTTTAGGCTGATACTACTGTTGGTACCGCTGGTACCAACGTTCTTGAGTCGGTCGGTCTTGATCGCAATGCCGCCAAACTGGAACGTCGTCGCCGCCTCGGCGGTGCTCACGCGCTTGGGCGCAGCAGCGACAGCAGTCGCAGCAGTCGCAGTCGTGGGTAGAACAGTTGAAGCAGCAGTGGCGACGACAACAGCGACGTCTGGAGTTGCTGCTGCAGCACGTGGCTGCGCGCTCGTTCGATCTGCGCTGCGGCTGCGTCGACTCGCGCTCGGCTGCTGCTGTGACGGACGGGCTGCAGTGGCACTGCTGACAGCAGCAGCTGTAGTAGCAGTGGCACTGACTGCTTCAGTTGTTGCGGCGGCTACTGGCAGTGCCTCTGGCAATGTCGACACAACAGCAGTTGCGACAGTCGCAGCGCTGTTGACAAGCGGCGCAATGAGCTGCTGGTCTGTAGGTGGCACTGCCAACGCGTCAGCCGCACCGACATCTGTCAGCAGAGCACCTGTCGTTACAGGTGACTGCGAGCGCGAGCGCGAGCGCGAGTGGCGGCGCGTTCGGCGCTTCCTGTCTTTGTCCTTTGTCTTTGAGCTCCGTGGACGACTCGCTGAACGCGAACGGGACCGCGAACGGGACCGTGTACGCGACCGGCGGCGCCGATGATCTTTCTTGCGCTCACGCTTCTCGCGCGTGTCACGGCGGCTCGAACGATCGCGATCGTGCTCGCGACCACTGCGTCGCGCCGAGCGCGAGCGCGAGCGCGAGCGGCGGTCCGAGAGGTCGCTTGACCTTGACCGCGAACGGCGAGTGCGCTTTGTGTGGTGGCGCCGCGACTTTTTGCTGCGTTCGTCGCGCGATGCGCTGCTGCTGCGCGCACGACTACGACTACGGCTTCGACTGCGGCCGCGGCGGCGCTTGCGACTGCTTTCCCCCATTGTCCACGGGGTGCTCGCGCAGTGGCGAATGATCGTGCAGTGCGAGTTTGAGGTGCAGTCAAGAGCTATGCTAGGTGTGTGTCTTAGCGATATCGGCTGGCGCTCGCGCACAGAAGTACTCACACAGACAGGTGGAGGTGCGCAGAGAGAGAGGAAGCAGCAGCAGTGGCGGCTCGTTCCACTCGCGCAGCTCCGCCTCGGATGCGATCAATATTGTTGTGTGTTGCGTTTCGAGCCAATTGGGCTTTGGTCACCACCATGCGAACAGCAGTCGAGCGGATTGAATAGCGTTTTGCAGCACATATTCGCTACGGATTCACGTATAGTATAATAAAACAAAGTGCCGGCTGCGATTCAAGTGCGACTCCCTCGAACTGCTTTCCGTCTGCAACTGTGTGTGCTACACATATCGGTGGACCACATAGTTTTACATGTGGGTCACATACATTAACATGGCGAACACAACACTGGTCGCTCAGCTTGAATGTATCCAACCTGCCAGTATGCACACGACACCTGGCACCGAGATGAGCTATGTGAATGTGCAATGTGTTACTTGAGCTAGCAATGCACTCGCAGTGGCACAGAGCGATGCGTGACGATCAGTAGCAAGCACAGAGCAATGCGGCAAGGTACGATTCAAGTACCACTCGTCATTACGTGTTTAACGCAACGTGTTTTCTGTTTCTGGTCATTACGTGTTTAGCGCAACGTGTTTTCTGCATCTGGTCATTACGTGTTTAACGTAGCGTGTTTAACGCAACTTGCTCGTCACTCCGTGTTTCCGTTCTCATACGTCAGTAATATGCTCGTTGCATTCCATTTTGCCGAACAATAATGTCCAGTCGTCGCGATAGAGTCCATGTACAAATGCAAAGTGGAGATCGTACACGATGAACTCGCAAGCGATACGTTTCTGCACTTGCGTCAACACATATCCTACGACGTCGACTGTCTCGGACGAGCCTACAACTCTCGCGCTCTCTCCTACTCACACTGCCAAGAAGCACGCGCTCCAAGCACTACGTCTCGATGCTTCATCTTCTTCTTAGACCGTGCCGTAGCTCTGGCTCGCGTGGTGCGCATGCTCAAACTCATTTGGGTAGATCGTGCGCCACGTGTCGAGGAGGTGCTCGTGCGCTGCTGGGTGGCTGAACACGAGCGAGTGCGGGTCTTCGGCAAAGAGGATGAAGACCGTTGCAACTGCACCGTCAATGACGGTCATAATCACGTTCGTGATCGAGTAGCCAACGAGGAAGCCGCTGAGCCCAAGCGCAGCCTCCGGGTTGCTCACGTTGATCGTCCACTGCGGATCGCCATACGCGACAGCAGCCCAGCCAGCCGTTGCGCCGAGGAACCCAACCGCGATCTTGCCAAAGAGCAGCACGTTGGCAATCAGCGAGTCGTTCGTGATCGCCGACCAGCCCTTGCCAGCAAACAGGTCAAACACGCGCTTGCCGGACGTCACGAAGCCGTAGCCGTAGATGCCAACATACGCGTACGCAAAGCGGTTAAAGTACTCGACCCAGCGCTCGAGGCTCGCAACAATGCTGTCGATGCAGCCGACAAGACAAGCAGCGACGGCGTTGCCTTGGCCCTGGAGCGCACGCTGGAGTGCTGACAGCAGGAAGTGAATCGTCTCGACGACCGACACGACGAGCGAACCAAAGCAGATCGAGCCAAATGAGAACGTGAGCGCGCGTCCGAGCGCCTTCGTGCTTGTGAGCGGCACGCGGTCGCGCGACGCGTGGTGCCACCAGCTCGAGACCGTGCCAGCCGTTGCGACCATCACAATGTTGCGAAGCACAAAGTTCGTCCAGAAGAACACGAGCAGCAGCGCCATGAGGATCGAGACCTTCTCGCCAGTCGTGTATTCGTCGCCCTGCCCGACGTACTCGCCGTGGTTCACGGCCGCATAAGCTGCGACGATCCAGAGGAGCGACCACACGATCTGGAGTGCCGTGAAGCCGATCGCTGTGAGTAGAATGACCGGGTAGCTCAGCACGGCTTGGCACGCGATCTGGAGGTTTGCCGATGCAAACGCGATGCGGCTCCGGATGCAGCAGACGTACGTGAGCACGAGTGCTGCAAAGAGCGTCGCGACAGCTGCTGGCCACCAGTAGAACGCGTCGCCGCTCGTGTACAAAAAGTGCGACGACGCGACACCAGCAAAGAGCGAGATCGCAATGACTGCGATGATCGAGAACCAGATGAGCATCTTGCCGACAAAGAGCATTGCGAGCGTCCACACGAGCGCGGCGACGAGCGCGCCGCCGGCAATGACGCCGCAGATGCGTAGCGCGTAGTGGTACTTGGCGTGATTTTGCTTGATCAGGTCGCCGATCGACTCGACATCGTCGTCGTTGTCCGAGAGCGTGAGCACGTCCTGACCGAAGCGCCCGGCGATGAACAGCACAGCGCTGAATGCTGTGAGGAAGAGCGCAGCAAAGAGCACGTCGTGGCACGACTTTTGCACCTGCGACTGCGGCGCGCGCTTGTCCTGCACACCGCCGCCTGCGAGCAGCTCACGTTCGTGTGTGAGCTTGGCCATCGCTGCTTGACTGCTTGTCTGCTGCGGCGTGTGTGGCCGCTGCTGCACGATCGCAAATGACGTTTGAGCTGCAGCTTGATGACCATCAAAACAACCGACAACAAAATCTCAGTAGTGTGCGTCGTCATGAGAAAGATGAACCTGATTCATCTTGATATATGTAATTCATTGGTAGCAGCATTCCTCGACATACAACATTCAAGTGGCTGATCAATCTGCTCCTGTTCGCTGAAGAACAAGCAACGAACAGGAGGAAGCTCGTTCACTTGACAGAGCACAGGGTATCATCAATAGAAGCATCAGAACCAAACCAACTGATCGCAAATATCGTCAGACCCGAGGTAGACTGCAAGCGATAGACTTTGACGACGGCAAGCGCAGTTTGCAAATACCGACAAATACCAACATCGAGATATCCATTCGATTCTCAATACAGCAGGTTCCAAAAGCAGACGCTCGATATTATCGTGGAGAATAGTTGCGAACGATACATGACCACGACGTCATAAAATCTGCGATCTGCGGTGTGGAATCCGAAATGCCATCGCACGGATGATGAAAGCAGCGCACAGACAAATTTCGATGCTGCGAATCGACCCAAAAGTGAACACGTTGCCGAACGGCTGCACGGT
The DNA here is from genome assembly GCA_023336405.1 of Globisporangium echinulatum. Taxonomy (NCBI): domain Eukaryota; phylum Oomycota; class Peronosporomycetes; order Pythiales; family Pythiaceae; genus Globisporangium; species Globisporangium echinulatum. The sequence goes on along the minus strand of JAADWX010000775.1, from coordinate 112 downwards.
ATTCATAATCGTCAGTCAGCAAGTAGCAACCTCTAACGCACGCAGCAGCAAGCTACTTGAATACAATCGACTGACGCTCACTATCACAATCATATATAGCCATGCGCATGGT
>JAADWX010000774.1:0-14587 GCA_023336405.1 Globisporangium echinulatum | reverse complement strand
CAAGCGCTCGGAACCCCACTGTCCGCTTCTTTTTGTCGCATCCTATAACAGGGTCTGAAATTTCATATGGTCGTCCTGTGGCTACACTTGGTCAAATCGAGCTGAAATTTCACCACAAGAACGCTCGCGGTTGGTTCTATGTGCTCACAAAAATCTCGCTCTCAAACGCATTTTTGCAAGTGAAATATTAATTTTGGTATATATATTTTGGCGCGCACTGTATACGATTTTGAAGTAGAACTTACGGCTTTGGCTTAGTTTACTGGCGCTACATCAATAGCAAATGTTAAAGAAAAATCATTTGCATCCAACCGACATCGGTCATAGTAACAGTGGCACCAAATGATTTAACGTGCAGAAAAAACTACAGGTAGCACTCCGACTAGTGCAATTCGATAAATATATTAAATTCACACACTAACATAGGATCATCTCTTGCGTTCATGTCAGCGTTAACAACGTATTTGCTGACGACAAGTGACATACATTGCTTTCCAATCCCAGCACAATCTACACTTGAATGTTTAATGCACTGCACTCATGTGTTCATTATTCAGCTGCTCTGAGTCCGATGAAGTATCTTCATATCAACCAAAACGATGAACCGCGGCACCAGATTGTCGAAGTTTTAATCAGCATACAGCGTACTTAGTGGTCTTCATTGGTGATCCACACGCATGAACAGCTCGAGCATGCTTGGACATGTAGTCCTCAAAATCCTGTATATGAAGATACGCATGCGATCAAACAAAGGTAATACAAACGTATTTACAAAATTGGGTAGCAGCAGCAGCTGGAAATTCAATACGAGCTCTATAACGTCATAAAGCGGAATAACACGCCACGTTTGCGTTACTGGAGGTGATCACACGACATTGGATGCGGATGATGATATTGGCGCTCTCTCGCAGCAGCCTTGTCTGCTCGTTCGCTACAGAGAAGCGAAGAGGGTGAGCAAGCGTTTCATCGTTCCTCGTTTGTGCGTTATTGTATTTTTGACGTTTTTGACACATGACACTACATATTCTGTTGTTGCATATTTTTCGCCGTGATCTTTTCTGTCAGAAACCAAAAATGGTTCGTTTTTCTCGCTTTTCCTTATCCGTGTAGAAATGAATTTTTTGATGTTTGAACTCACTAATGTCGTTGGCATGCTTTAACTGAAGCGCATAGTTGTATTATATTGTGAGTAGTGTATAAGTTGTTACTGGGGTAAAATTAAACATTACAGTACAAACCACTGTATGCAATCAGATCATACCCTTGTTTTTGAACATTATGATTTTCAGTCGACTTTGCCTGCATATCAATTTATTCTATCAATTACATTACATTTTCTTGATCGAATTGATTCGTGCGCCGAATGTGTTCGATAGATGTGCAAAATAATTGCACAATTGGCTCTTAATTAATTGACGATGTGGCGGTTGGGGCATGTAGCGTACAAGTACCTCACACATGAACGGCTCGAGCATATTTTGCAGTAGATTTACGCTCATATCGAGTGTACAACAATTACATATGAGATGTAAAATCAAAAATACCAAATGGTAGTTATATATGCAAACACATTCACAAAATAATGCGGCACAGCAAGGCTCATCCGACATGTTGAAGTGCCGAATTGGGTTGCATCAGCAGCTGGAAAAGCAGTTCGAGCCCTAGAATGCCATAAATGTCAAAGCGAAGTTTCGCGCCACGTTTGCGTTACTGAAATTATCCCGGATGCCGATGATAATATTGGCGCTCACTCGCTGTAGAATAGTCTGCTCGGTCGAGTCAGAGTCGAACAGCTGCGCAGCCTGCTATGTCAAGTCTGAACCGATGCATGCGAAGAGGGCGAGCAAGCGTTTTATATATCGTTCCTCGTTTGTGCGTTATTGTTTTGATTGGCTTGTGCGTATTCTCTGTAGATGGGTTTTCTGTCAGGAATATCGAGCGCGTGAACTAAAAATGCTTTGTTGTTTTTGCTTTCCTCAACCGTGTTGAGAAAAAAGAAAAGCAAATGTGCGAATTTTGTCTTATGTCGTTGGATACATTAGTTTCAACTAAAATTCAATCCAACGTCTTATGTGTGGGATGGTCAAATTAAACACTACAGTATGACATTACTGTATTGCTCAGTGTTAAAAGTTGCCAGATCATACACTTTTCTTTTGTACATATGATTTTCAGTGGACGACGTCGTCTGCGCATCAATTTATAGATTCAATTCGTTGCAACATGTTTGACACTATACATTCACTTGATCGCATAGATTCGTACTGTGATACGACTGAAGTCAGCCGCATGCAATGATGATTCGTGTTATTTCGATATGCACGCTACATGCACAATATGCATGTGGAAGAACCGTACGTGATACCTGTGTGATACCTGTGTGAAATGGATAGAGAGTCAGGTGTACACGCTACGTCGCAAGTTTCCAGTGTAATGGCGTGATCAGCAAGGGCGCTAAACTCCACACACAGTCAAACGCTCGAAACGATCGATGTTGTAGTCAGTTCAGGTGGTGCGTTCCTCTCCAGACATCGCTTCGGTCGCACTCTTTGATGAATCCGACCTGAGCGAGCTGTTGCTAAAAAGTCGACGCTCTGGGAAGCGATGTTTGTCGTGGTTTGCTTGCGGGTCGCGCTTTCCGCCATGTATCAACCACTCGCTGAGTTCAAAAGCAAACGAGCGAGCGCGATGTCTGTGGACGCGAACAGCTTCCTTACTGTCCATGCTGTGGTTGGAACGTACGCGGACGAGTAGGACGAGTGGCGCAGATGCGATACGTGACACGCAAAAATAGCTCGCACTCGACTTGAGAATAGCCTATCGAACGTACTCGCACTCATTATGGCACGTGTAGGTTTCAGTTTCTCAAGATAGCCACGCGTCCCCTCTCTTACTTGCCTGTTTGCGGTGTGCTTGTTTGCTGTATACCTGTGCGCGAGATCTCGTGCGTGGACAACGCCAAGACCACGACAGAAGAGCGAGCGAGCGCGAAAGAGCGCGAGTACCAGAAGAAAGCGATCGAGCGAGAGGAGCAGGGGACGTCGACACTACATCGTGGGACGGCAGACGGGCAACGTGGAGCATCGTCGACAAAGGTTCGTGCGTGCGTATCAGCGCTAGTGCGAGCAGCGAGGGCAATGGCGAGCCACATCGATGGACTGACCGACGCTGTGTGTGTATGTGTGTTTTACGACAGCGGTGCGCACTCTTCTTTCGACACGTCTCAGCCAACAAGCAGCGCTGGCGACTCTCAGTCATCGCGAGCCTCTCCGCAAGACTAAGTTCTCGGCGTCGCTCCCGTCGCTCAAGCACTCTGGCAACTGGGCTAGCGTCTTGTGCGAGACTGAACAGCAGGAGCACGAGCACCACCCGACGCGCGGACGTGGAGAGCAGAGGGAGGACCAGTGCCGTCTCGTGGTCGTGTCAGACGACGACAACGACGACGACGACGACTCAGAGGACAGCGACACTGCGGTTCTCGTTCGCGGTACATCGTTCCTCTCGACTGCGCCGTCCACGCTCCGTGATCGACGGCGACAGAAGCCCCAAGGGACGGTGCCAGCGCCACTACAACCGCAGCAGTCGGTAAGCACAGCCACCTCTATGGTCTCGCGCGACGACGACCGCAACCAAGCTCGACTTGCGACGCCAGTGCAAACATTTGACGCACCAAACAAAGTGACTTTCGACAAGCAGCAGCAGCAGAGCGGCGGAGGCATGAGCACGACAGCGCGACTGAGCGTGGCGCGAATCGGCGGGCGCCTTAGTGACGCACACGGCACGCTGAAGGCGTCAGGGTCGCCTGGTGTCGGCAACCCAGACGCAGTGAACGCGACGCTCAACCAAGATCGCGTGAACCAACGCGTGTCGCGGATATACCCGCTCACGGACTCGGTGTACGTGACGCAGACAAAGAAGACGCCCGTGGAGGTCAAGTTCCACCCCGTGACGAGCCACTTTGTGAACGAGCCGCGACTCGAGAAGCTGTACGAAGTGACATTTGCGCGCGAGAATTCGCCGCGGTCGTCGCGCATCACGACTGTCTTCTTCGTGCTCTACCTCATCTTCACGGGCTCGAACATCTCGAACCTCTTCTCGGCCGACGCGAAGGTGCGCAGTCAGAGCAAGGACTACTTCCAGCTCGTGTGGCTCTCGATCCTGCCGATCCCGTTCCTGATCTACATTGGCCGCCAGCGCAAGTACGAAGTACAGTTCCAGCGCGTGTACTCGCTCATCGCGCTCTGCTGGAGCGTCTCGCTCATCGCTGGTGGCATGTTCTCGATGCTCAAGGAGTGGTACAGCTACGTCTCGAAAGACATCGACATCCTCATGGAGGCCGTCGGGATCTCGAACTCGACTGAGACGGTCTACTACCTCAACTCGACTGCGAACCCAGCGTGGCAGTTCAAAGCGCTCACGGGCTCGCAAGCCGAAGTGCTCAAGCTGTACACAAGCGAGGTGCTGCTGCCATCTGCGACGCTCAACATCAACCTCTTGCGCATCATGCTCGTGTTCGTGTTCGTGCCCGTGCTGCGCATTGACACGCTGCATTTTGGTGTCGTGGCACTCATCACGTGTTTGTCGTACATGGGCCTGACATTCATCTACTACCCCGTGACGGACTCGACGCCGTTCATCCAGAACCGCATCCTCGTGATCTGCTTCCCAATCATGTTTGCGCTTGTGATGCTCGTGCGGAACCGCGATGTGGACCGCGTCATCCGGCAGGACTTCCTCCACGTCTGGGCCGTCGAACTCGAAGCCGAGAAAGCGACGCGCGAGAAGAACTTGATCGCCGAGGAGAACCGGAACCTGAAGAAAGAGCTCGCGCAGCGCGACAACGACTTCAGTCTCGACCTCACGTCGCCACTGCACTCGCTGCTCGCTGAGCTCAAGGCGTTTTTGGACGAGACCGACATGAGCGACGACGCGACGATGCGCGGCATGGCGATTCTGCGCAACCTGTCGAAGCTCGATACGAACCTGTTCATGCCCGACATCAGCGCGCAGATGAAGTCCGAGACCGAGGTCGACAACGACACGAAGAACTGGGCGCTGTCTGTGCTCGCGCGCAAGGACTACGCAGGCACACGGCGCACGGGCGCGACGGTCTCGCTCAGTTCGCACTCGAACAGCGACACGCGCAAGAGCTACCAGAATGGACTCAGTGGTGCAGGCGCTGCGGGTGCCGGTGGCAGTGGGGCGTCTGCGATCGCGCCGCTGCTCAACATGCCAACGTGGGAAGACAACATGCTTGACGCCGTGCGCACGCGCATTCTGTGCGATGGCTGGGACCTCGACACGCTCCACATTGCCGAGATCACGGGTAATCGGCCGCTCATGTACGTCACAGCCGCGATGTTTGAGATCCACGAGCTGCACGAAGAGTTCCGCATCGACCGCGTCGTGCTGCGCAACTTCCTCTTCCTGCTCGACGACGGGTACCTCGCAAATCCGTACCACAATGGCAGTCACGCCGCTGACGTTGTCAACTCGGTCAACTACCTCATCACAGTGCTCTCGGATGGCCAGATCCGCGACTCGCTCACGAACCTCGAGTTCTACGCCGCGCTCGTGGCTGCTGCGATCCACGACTTTCGGCATCCGGGCAAGTCGAACAATTACCTCATCAAGGCCAAGCACGACCTCGCAGTGCAGTATAACGACCGCAGCATCCTCGAGAGCATGCACGTAGCCGAGACGTTCTTCATCATGCGCAACCCGCTGTGCGACATCTTTGGCCGCATGAAGGACAAGCCGTACCGCGAGATCCGCAAAGCGATCATCGAGATGGTGCTCAGCACGGACTTGTCTATGCACCTCCAGCTCGTGGGCAACCTCAAGGCACTCATGCTCCAGGACGCGAACGCAGGCAACAACCACGCAACGCAACGCGCTGTGACGGATCCGATGATGATAATGAAAGTCGTGATCAAGTGCGCCGACATTGGCCACGCAGCAAAAGAGCGCAAGCTCCACGTGCTCTGGTCGTCGCTCATTATTGAAGAGTTCTTTCTCCAGGGCGACGACGAGCGCGCCAGCAACTCGGACATCTCGCCGTTCATGGATCGCCAATCTGAGAACAGTGCCAAGGTCTGTGTGTGTTTGGGTGGGTGGGTGTGTATGTCTGATACACATTTTGTATCTTTTGCTGCTTGAGCGTTTGCTCATCGCATTTCTTGTGTATTTGCGACGATTCTCACTTCGTTCGCTCGCTCGCACTGTTGTAATTTGTCCACTACTTGCCACGACGTAGAACCAAGTCGGGTTCTTCGAGTTCATCGTGCTGCCGTTCTACGACACCGTGTCGCAAGTCGTGTTCGACAAGGACTTTTGCGCGATCCACAACATCGCCAAGCAGAACTACAACCTGTGGAAGGAGTCGGACCGGCGGCAGCTCTCGTCGATCGTTGCGATCAAGAACGAGGTCTTCCTCGACGACAAAGTGCAGGTCACATAACTCGAGCGGCAGCGAGCGATGTGTGTGGTGTGAGTGTGCGCCGACCGATAGTCCAGAGACCACCGACCAACGATTCGCGCCACCGCTGTTCTCGCTTCGACCTCGTGTGCTTCCTTATGCGACTGCTCGCAGCAGCGACATGACACGCGCAAGAACGCACGCGAGAGAGCGTGGAGGGATGGCACGTCGTGGATATAGTGAAAGCAGGAGGGCAAACCAGTTTGTATTCCAACACAATCCGAACACAACTTCATTATACTTTAGGATATTTACTACAGTACCGCTGTTTCAAAACGATTCCACCAAACGATAAATTACGTAATGTACATCCCAGTCACATGATTGCACATTTAGAGTTCAAACACATCTTGAGTGTAGTGTATGCATTCTGTTTTTTTAGCGCCAAAATATGCTTTTTGATTTGCTGTAAACACTCGCAAATCTAAAACAAGGAAAACAAATGTGCACCTTTCTCCTATTTATTCACTTTTGCTTACTCTACTTTCTATAAGGCTTCACTCAGATTTTGCCTGACACTTTTTACAAACGCACTTTTTAATGGCATCACTCAGATATGTGCTAGACGCAAGGTATGTACCACAACAACGTGTTTGAAGGTCGCAGAATCAAAACCAGCGTCGCACCTTCGACACTTCGCGCTGCATCACTTTCCGCAGCCACCTTTCGATTTTGATGCAAAGCCAACCGTTTCGCTCTCTCTCTCGCTCTCTTTCTCTGCTCTACTAATCGTTCAATCCAGCACTCGACCAATCGACCGAGCGCAGCTCGACGCGCATACACCGACGCTTACTGGATGAACGCCGTAGCGAGCGCGACCGCGTCGTCTGCCTTTTCAATCGTCTTGGCCTGACCCGTCGCGCTGCGCGGATCCTTGCCGCCGCCCTTGCCGTTCATGACCGCCATTGCGTGGTTCACCCACTGGCGCGCGTCGAGCTGCTTCGTTGCAACATGGTGCTCGCTCACCTGCGTGAACGCTGCCGTCTTGTTCGCCTCTGCGTCGATGCTCACAATCATAAAGCTGCCGTTTGGCAGCACGGTCGTCATGGCCTCAAGCATGTCGCGTCCGAGCTTGGCGTCCGTGCCAACGTCAAACTTGACAACGACAAACTCGCGCTGTTCAGTCTGCGCGTGCTTCGCTGCAGCTGTTGCGTCACGCACGCCGTTCGCAGCACGCGCAGCAGCCGCTTCCTTCTTGAACTTCTTGATGCGCTCGACAAAGCCGTCGACCTGCTTGCGGAACGCGTCCTTCGTCGGCAGCGAGATGAGCGCCGCGTCGAGCTGCGGCTTGAATGCAGCGACGCTCTCGATCAGCTCGTAGCCGGTAAGCGCGTCGATCGCGTTCAGCTGCTTCTGGAGCGCAGCAGCACGCGCTTCGGCATCGCGTGCAAGCGCGCCAGTGTACGCCGAGACGCGGCGAATGCCCTTCGCGACCGCGCCCTCTTCGTACAGCACAAACTTCTTCGCCTCGCGCGTGTTGCGCATGTGCGTGCCGCCGCAAAACTCGACCGAGTACGCGCTCCACGCGGCGTTCTCCGGGTCGGCAAGCATCGGCGCGATCTCCTGGCCGATCGATACGACGCGCACGAGGTCCGGGTACGTCTCGCCAAACACCGCACGCAAACCCTGGATGCGCTTCGCGAGCGCCTGTGGCGCGTTCTGCGTAAACACGTCGAGGCCCTGCGCAATGATCGCGTCGCACATCGACTCGACAGCGGCGAGCTGCTCGGGCTTGACGGCCTTGTTTGCCGTAAAGTCAAAGCGCAGGCGCGTCTCGTCGACGAGCGACCCACGCTGGTCGACAGTTGCACCGAGCACCTTGCGGAGCGCGTAGTTGAGCACGTGCGTCATCGTGTGGTTCGGCGCGATCTTGCTGCGGCGCGCATAGTCGACTTGCGCCTGCACGGTGTCGCCGACCTTGATCGACCCAGCGGCGATCGGACCCATGTGCAGCACGTAGCCGGCGTACGACTCGACAGCGTCAACGTCAAGCGTAAAGCCGGTGCTCGACGTCAATGCACCCGTGTCGTAGATCTGGCCGCCCGACTGCGCGTAGAATGGCGAGCGGTCAAGGATAACGCCAACGCGCTCAAAGTCACCTGCACGCACTTCGTCGACAAACGCCGCGGTCGTTGCAGTCGTCGTGAAGATCGCAACGACTGTCGCATCGAGCGTGATGTGCCAGTCAAACTTGGCAGCGTCGTCGGTCGGGCGAATCTGCTTGCCCGCCAGCGCACTCGTCTCGTTCGCTTCAAGCACGAGCGGTCGCGCGCCACTCGCGCCACCCTTCTTGCGATCGAGCTTCGAGCGCTCGCTCTGGAGCCGCATCTGCTCCTCGTAGCCAGCAATGTCGACCGTCATGCCGACCTCTTCGGCCATGAGCTGCGTGAGGTCGATCGGGAAGCCCATCGAGTCGTAGAGGAAGAACGCATCGACGCCGGGGACCACGAGCGGCCCGCCGCTCTCGCGGATCGACTGCGCAATCTTCTTGAAGCGCTCAATGCCCTTGTTGAGCGTGCGGCCAAACGACTGCTCTTCGTCCAAGATGATTTCCTGGACGTCCTGCTGCTTGGCTGCGAGCTCCGGGAACGCCTCGGCGAGCATCGACACAACAACTGGCACGAGGCCTGCGAGGAACCCGATCGGCGCGTTCAAAAACTGCTGGCCGTACCGCACGGCGCGGCGGAGGATGCGGCGCAGGACGTACCCACGACCGTCGTTGCTCGGGATCGCACCGTCCGTGATAGCAAACGTGAGCGTGCGGATGTGGTCAGCAACGACGCGGTACGCCATGTCGCGCAGCGTCGGGTCGTCGGCGCCGAGCTTGCCAGTGTACGCTGGCGCTTTTGTTGCTTGCTGGATCGCAGCAAACAGCGGCGTGAACACGTCCGTGTCGTAGTTCGACGTCTTGCCCTGGAGGATCGACGCGAGGCGCTCAAAGCCCATGCCCGTGTCGACGTGCTGGCTCGGGAGCGGCACGAGCGTGCCGTCCTTTTCGCGGTTGAACTGGATGAACACGTTGTTCCAGATCTCAATGACATCCGGCAAGTCGGCGTTCACGAGCGCCGACGCGTCGCGGTTCCCAATGCGGTCGTAGTGGATCTCCGTGCACGGCCCGCACGGCCCGACGTCGCCCATCTCCCAAAAGTTGTCCTTGCACCCAAACGGGAGGACGCGCTCGGCCGGGAGGTAGTTGAGCCACAGCAGCCGCGTCTCATCGTCGGCTGGCAAGTTCTGCTTCGCGTCGCCGCCAAAGTACGTTGCGTACAACCGATTCGCGTCAATGCCGTAGACGTCCGTGAGCAAGCGGAACGACATGTCGACCGCCTCTTTCTTAAAGTAGTCGCCAAAGCTCCAGTTCCCGAGCATCTCAAAGAACGTGTGGTGGTACACGTCCTTGCCGACGTCGTCGAGGTCGTTGTGCTTACCGCCGGCGCGGATGCACTTTTGCGAGTTCACGGCGCGCGACAGCTTTGCCATCGGGTGTGCCGGGTCGACTTGGCCGAGAAAGATCGGCTTGTACTGGTTCATGCCGGCGTTGATGAACAGCAGCGTCGGGTCGTCGAGCGGCACAACTGGGCACGACGGGTAGAACGTGTGCGGCGACACGGCGTGGTTCACGAAGAAGTCGACAAACGTCTGCCGAATGCGCGCGGCCGGCCACTCGTTTGCCGACGTCGTCGTTGAGAGGCTTGCGACCTGCGTCTCGAGCGCCGTGATGCGGCTGTCGGTCTGCGCCATTCCTGTCTCGAGTGCAGCGACGCGCAGCGTCAGGTCACGATGCGCCATTGCAAACAAGCAGGCAGGTGAATGCGAATAGCAAGTGAACAAGAGCGTACGTGCTGCGGGGGAGGTGGATGAGGAGGTGAGTGGAAGAGAGAAGCCGAGAGCTGGAGCTGAGCTGGGGGCTGGCGAGCTGCTTGACGAGTGGCGAGCAGGTCCGAGAATGGATGAGAGCAGCGAGAGGCGAGCAAATGTGGCACTCCAGCGCGGCGCTGTATTTGGGGTCGGTCCAGTGCTATGCCAGTCGTTTTGCCATTTGGCTTGATGCATTTTCGCTGCAATTGGCGCATTTATCGACCTGGTAGGCGCATTTTGCGTTATTGCGGTGTACAAATGTCCGATGCAACATGCGATCAGTGGTGCCACCATGAGCAAGTTCAAGTAAGCATCTTTGGCTGCCTTGAGTCACGACTGTCGTAAGATGCAACGCGCACGTGATCACAGGCATGTGCGTGCGGTGCAAATGCACCCACGAAGTTGCATGCTGCACTAGCTGTTCATGCCACTGCAGTCGATGAATAAAAAACACCAACTCGCTCACAGCTACTGGCCACGCGAACGTTCCTGTCGTGAGTGAACGACGCGTGACGGTCGCAGACCACACGCACACTGCGCGATCTATCATGTGGCTGTGAGCGTCCTACAACAAGTATGCACTCACACCTCAAGAAACTGTAGGATCAACGCAATCTCTTTCCATGCCATCTCTCTCCCATGATCATCTACACAATCGCTACGAGCGCCGTGTCGTTGTCGTCTGCAACACGCTCGATGCGCGACACAGGCTCGACTTCGATCGTCTCGGGCTCGGCTTTGCCGTGCGTGAGCACGCTCTCGATCATGCGGTACGACCGCGCGAGCCCGCCAGCCGTTGCACTCAGCACAAAGTCCGTGACTGCACCGAGCCGTCGCCGCGGCACGGCGTCCGTCATCGTCGGCGTGATCACGTAGCACGACTGCAGTAGCGCACAGTCGCCGGCGCTGCGCGTATCGCCAAACGTAGCTTGGACGGTCGCAGCACTCGGCGTACTGATGACGTTGTAGCCACGCTCAAAGAACTGGAGCCCTGCGACACACTCGCCGGCAAACTCGACCGTGTCGATCACGCCGCGCCACGCGACGACGACGCGCTCGCGCTCGACAAAGCGCCGCAGCACTTGCGTTGTGTGGAACGTCGCAGGCGTGCCGCGCAGTTGCACATGCCACGCAAACTGCTCGATGTGCGTGTCATCAGTCGTCTCGACGATCTGAGAATGCCATATATGCGAGTTAGTCAGTGTCGGTAGACTGTCATGTGTACCAATCGAAGTAGGCGTGCAATCCAAAGCGCGAATCGACGTACCTTGGGCACCGACTCGCCGTACACGCGGTACGGCACGTTCTGCTTCGACACGGTAAAGTAGTGCCACACAGCTGCGCTCGTCGTATGCACGTCGAACGGCAGCACGTCGCTCGGCACGACCTCGAGCTGGAGCCCGCGTGCGTCGCTGTAGTACACGTGCGAGCGCAAGCGCGGACGCTCCGAGCCCGGCACGAACGCGGACGAGGGCGAGAAGAGGTCATTGACGTCAGCGAACGCGCTGTCAAAGCCTGCGAGCAAGTCGTCCAGGACTGCAGAGCGGCGCTGCGCAGTGCTCGACGGGCTTGATGGACGCGCGTCGCCATCGCCGCCACTGCCGCGCTGTATCACTTGGAGAATCTCCTACAACGCACGAGACACATACACACATACATACACACAATCAGCAAGCTGACTTGGAGACACGTGGCGACGCCACTGCACGTGCTGGTCGTAATCGTACTGTTGTCGATGCCGTTGCGCTCAGGATCGTCTCGAGGCTCTTGGCGATGCTGATCTGGTTCTCGAGCACGAGCTTCATGCGTGCGTTGTCGGCTTCGGCCTGCAGCCGCGCGCACTGCTCACGGCGCGCGACGTCTTTCCACGAGCTGCCGTCATTCGTGTCGTTGCCGCCCGACGGCGGAGCCGTGAGGTCAAGAGGTCGAGAGCTGCCGGCAGTCTGCTGCTGCGCCGGATGCCGCATAGCAGGCAACGAGGAGCCAACAGGTGCTGTCAGAGCGGTCGACAGCGACGGCACGGCTTTGAGTTCGCCTAGACGCGTCTTGAGCTGTGCGACCTGCTCTCGGAGGTACAGCAGCTCGGCGTGCTTCTCCTTGCGCGCTCGGTTTGGGTCCCACGAGCGCTGCTTCTTTGGTCGGCTCGCTCCGCTGTGCGTCGCAGTTACAGCCGGTGTCTCGAACACTGGGCTGCTGCTGTTGTCGCTGGTGCTGGAAAGTGCGTGCTGGTTGGTTGTCGCACCATTGGACTGCACTTCACCAACTGGCGATGTCGGTGCATCGTCGCAGATCAGCTCAGCGAGCTGCAGCAGCGACTCTGGCGAGTCGTCGCAAGCAACATGCACCGCGCTCGCGTCGTCGGCATCGGTCGTGTGATGTCGCTCCGTGACGCTTTGTGATGACGCATTGGCCTCGTCGAGCGGTGTGGTGTCATTGCCGTCGACCAGCAGCGCGAGTAGCGCGTCGAACCCTTCCTGGTCGCCGTCGCCCAGCAGGAACGACATCACGCACCCACGTGGTTGTGCGCACTTTCGGGAATGAGTGAAGCGTGCGAGCGCGTGCCTACAAGCGTGCTGCAGAGGTTGGACGAGCACGCGCTTCGTCAGCAATACAAATCAAAATCGCCACAACCAGAATGCTACAACACAGTAGTGCAATTATTACGCAAACATTTGATATCGATTGACAACCTAACAACACTCATTGCTTTTCAACAATAGCGATGATTTCACGGTTGAGAGGGACTTCTTTAAATATTATGTAAATCTCTTTTGACAGTAAATTACGTGTCAGAATAGAATTGATTGACTATTCCACTTTCACACCTATACTTCGTAATGACAGTCAGAAATCGCTATAAAAACAGGTGCAACATTAGAGACCGTGCCGATTGCAATATTTTCATATTTTATAACTTTTGTTTTTTGTATATCAATAAGATACAACTCCGTGAATTGCGTATTACGCCATGTCAAATACATTTGAGATGATTCAGTGGCATTTATATTTCAGTAATAATGTAGTTGGGTCACCACCATGTTGGATTTTCAGTCACAAACTATGACCATGTATTGAATACTGTCCCTCCTCAGCAAGCACATCGCATGTACCTGTTAGTGGTACATTTTGCAAAATGTAGATGATTCATAGAGGCATCTGTTTCTGAGCAAGAAGTTTTGTGAGGTCATCCCCATGTAGGATTTTAAGTTGATGTGTACAAACAGTGAGCGTGTCTGAAAAGGTGCTACAACACAAGACAATTCAATTGGCAAGCGTTCATGTCTTCTCATGCAACCATATCGCATGCAACTGTTAGCGGTGCGTATTGCAACGTCTAGCGAGCATCTATGTCGTATAATTCGAAAATAAATGATTGTACTGCATGTATTCACTGAGTAGCAAATCTGCTGTACACAATCTGCATATACAAATTGTAATGACAAGCTATTTTCAAAGAATGCGACCAAGCTGGCTTGGAGTGTTCACAATTGTCAACTGAGCGAGTACGTTGATTACCGCAAAGCATCGTCATCTGCGTGTCGCATTATGTTGATTTTACGCAATAAGACTATGCAGCTGCCGCTTGATCGTACAAGTGAGAGGAGTTTTGCAATTTGCGCTAAAAAGATTTGGATATATAGCCCCTGTTTTCGCGCGCATGTAATTGGCTGGTAGTACTCTCATACTATAGACAAAGAAAATAGCTCCTGTTTTCAAACAGGACACTCACTTATATTAACACCACCAGAGGAGAGGATTCTCAACATCGACACGACTTCGCCATACGAGTACTGTCAGACCGGCTCAGCTGTTCGACTACGATCACTAGATGACCGCGACGATAACTGCGCACGATGGTGCATGACGAACGGCCTCGTCGCATCTGACATAATTGAAATTCGACTCGTCAACGACGTTGTGCGCTTGAAAGGGCTGCAGGATCGAGTGAAGTGCGCGCGCGGGCTCTCTTTTCGATAGGAGTCGCCTGTCGCTGCGAAAGTGCGTTCGTCTCATCTTCCTGTGTTGTTCAGGTGTATGGTCATCATTAAGTGGTATCAAACATCTAAGAGCATGTTATAAAAAGTGATACTATAACCGGACGTGTCCGAGTTACGCAGCACCTTTGCGAGGAAGCGTGTGTGAACACCTTCAGCAAGGATTCCAGTCGATAAGACGGGAAGCAAACAAGACACTGGGTTTGAGTGCTCAAAAGTGTAACTGATCATTGAATCGGAAGTGCGGCTCCACCCT